>VMBQ01013789.1:886-16822 GCA_007657795.1 Dreissena rostriformis | reverse complement strand
ATATATGATGTATTGCGTAAAAATAACCAGGTGGGCTTTCAAACGTCACGGACATACTTGAGGTCAAAGGTTATAGTTCAAAAATGTATTTTCAAAGCTTTTCAACTGTGTATTTTCTAAATGGACAGTTGTTAAGGTCAGATAAAGAAAAAAGATCACTTATACGTTTTGTCCGGTAAAAATCTTAGTAGCCTTATTAAAGTTTCAAAACAAATTTCAGAAGAAGTAAATATAATGAGAAAGGATGTCGCATCCAAGAACCTGTGCTTATGGTCAAGGTGGCACATCGAGGTCAAATGTTTAAATATATATTCAACACAAAATATGTTCATGCATGTGCGATTGCTTACTAGAGTATCTTGCATATTTGGTATTATAAGCTATATGGTGGTTGGGTACGCATAAAATCCATTGGTTCAGAGTCAAGGTTGAACTTAAATGCCAAATGTAAAAAAAAATAATCATAAAAGAAGATGATTTTCTCCAGCCCGAAAGGACGGTCACCTTATTTGTCAGACTTTATGATTCTTAGTCGCGTGCAACAATCATAATACAAAGGTAACTGGATAGTTGTGTCGTGTTCTGAGAAAACTGGGCAAAATGCTTGTGCGTAAATTGTTATCCCAGATTTGCCTGTGCAGTCCGCAANTTTTTATTATTTGTGGCTTTGTGTCTATGAATTGTTATCAGTTTTATTGTGAATCATATACAGATAATAATAGGTAACTACCCTATCGTTTTGTAATGTAGCAGGTGGGATTAGAATCAAATAAAGGCGAGGCTTGCGAAGTTAACGTTACTACATGTTTAGTCTGTAAATAAATACACCGCACTTACTGATCGCCCATGCACATGTTGAACTTTTTGAACTCTGTATCTATAGGCTGTATCTAAATACACCAAACTCACTGATCGCCCTATATTCTGTATCTACATAGACCGCACTTACTGATCCCCCATGCACATGTAGAACTGCTGGAACTCCCATATGCTCATGATGCCGTTTTTGTCCTTGTCAAAGGTATTGAACATCACTTCCGCCTGCTTTAAGTCTAACTAAAATTATATGTAACATTACACTAACAAATTGAGTCATGTACGGCTATAATCTCTTAATAAAATAACATATTTTACTCAAATGCATGTTTTACAGTTAAGAAACTTGTTCTGGTTTATCTTTTGGAGATTTGATGAATGGGTAAAAATACCGGTAGGTGCTCACTACTAAATCACTCATATATGATAAATTTAGAGATTATAGTAAAACATAACGCTTAAGTAAAACAAAGGTAACGTAATTGGGATTTTCATGAGCAGAATATTGCGTTTATATTTCGTTAAAGTTGTGTCTTTTACATTAAATCACATACGGATTGGAATTAGTACATGATCAGCGCTCTATGAAAACGGGGCTAAATGCATGTGCGTAAAGTGTCGTCCTAGATTAGCTTGTGCAGTCCGCTCATGCTGATTTATCAGGGACGACACTTTCCGCCTTTACGATAGTTTTTCGTTTAAAGGAAGTCTATTCTATACGAAAATCCAGTCTAGGCGGCCAGTAACATCTCTGATTAGCCTGTACGGACAGCACTAGCTAATCTGGGACGACACTTAAATCACATGCATTAAGCCCAGTTTTCCCCGAACGAGGCTCATATTGGTACCTGGAATTCCTTCTGGAAGAGGTCCGTCGCTTGCTCCTTCTTCAGATTACGGACGTTGTTGTGCATGTACTTCTCAAATACGTCCATCACTTCTTTGCTGAAAATGATGCCGGCAATCAATTAACCCATTTATGCCTAGTGGACTATCCCATCCTTCTAAATTGGATCAATTTAGTTCCAAAATTAGCGATGGCTTGTATATTTATTTCTATATTTAGAAATTTTCTTACAGAAAAAAATTCTTTAAGCAAACAGCGCAGACCCTGATGAGACGCCGCATCATGGGCGTCTCATCTGGGTCTACGCTGTTTGCCAAGGCCTTTTTTCTAGACGCTAGGCATAAATGGGTAAATTTAGCCGCATTCTGGGAACACTGGGCTTGCATGTGCGTAAAGTGTCATCTCAGATTAGCCCGTGCAGTCCGCACTCGCTAATCAGGGACGACACTTTCCGCCTCAACTTGATTTTCGCTTCCTTTAAACAAAACATTCCACAAATGCGGAAAGTGTCGCCCCTGGTTAGCCTCTGCGGACTGCACAGGCTAATCCGGGAAGACACTTAAAGCACATGCATGAGATCTAGAGGGATTGAGATTTTTATGTAATTTACAAACTGGTGGCTTTCATATTTTGACTCAATATTATTAATCTTTCCTAATTTGCAAATCTCGCTAGTGTTACGCAACGCTTACTTATCAGCACAGAAATATGGTCTCAAAAAGTACTTCGGGTTAAGTGAAACATACTCTTGATAGAGTTGATTTTTTGCTGTGTGTATGCAGTAGAACGTATCCCTATACATATCTTCAATGTTTTTTGCATATTTGAGTCTTCAGGGGAGGCAAACAGTTGGGCTAATATGTCAATCGTGATACATCGACTATCTCCGGAATTCTCCGCAAGATAGGCAGATTTATGCAAAAAACTTCTGCTGATCAAGAGTTCTCATTTGTGTTACGTAGATAAAAGATATTTACGATCTTTCTTACAGCTTGTTTGTTTGACAATTTTCTACAGAAACATCGCTTGCTTGCGAGTTTAATATCTTTTACAAACGGACCATTTTTCTTAGCATACTAATAACTTTAAAACCTATCCCCTAATCGTTTAAAAGATTTCCGACACTAGTACACTTAATTAAACTTTTGTGTATTCGACTCAGGCGTCATGTTTTGGCATTCATGTTTTCATTTTCTGTCTGCGTATGTGCATTTGATCACAGGAGGGAAGCATATATTTACTTTTTTATATATATATATATATTATGCTATAATAGAGACAAGTGGTTCTACTTCGTTTGTCGTCAAACTAGACCATCTTTACTGTAAACCATGTAACTCGAACAATTTTTAAAGAATCAACTACACACCGGTTGTTTTCGAAAGCTAATACAATAATTTATCAGGACAAATTAACATCAGTACCATTGATCCAGCAGTATTTCGATACCAGCCCTTAGAAACTGACCCATTTCCAAAATCGTGTTTGGTCGGACACAGATGTGGCCACATAGAGATTTTCCATGTCGATCACTTTAAAAGAGCTAAAACTCAATAACCAAGTCATTAAACGGTAGATAAACAGCACATGTATGCACATTAAACATTGTTCAATCGGTTACAATACCTATTGTTATCGGTGTATGGTAAACACCATTTTATCGCGTCTTTCGATCCGCGAGTACAAAAACTAAACAGAGAAATTCTATTTTGACTCTGCGAAACCTTTTGATGACGTTAGAGATTTTGTAAACACAAAATACGATTGGTCGGTTTTCATCAATTTCTCACTCATCTTTTTACGGAGATCCTCGGGAAATTCCGCCCAATCAATAAAAAGACCCGTAGCAAACACATTGCTTTATTGAATGACGTCAGAGGATTCCTATACTTCATTCAAAAAATAAACATCTTGGTTGTTTTCTTACAAATCGGAGTGAAAAACACTTTTGATGGTGTGTGAATGACTATAACATGTAGTGTTATCGATTCATTAATGTTGATTGAACAGGAAATAACCGTTTAAGTGACGAACAGTCATGTAATCTTTGTGTTTTTGCTGTTTGAAACGATCGGAAATTGAAGCTTATTTGGACACACTTGTGTCCGACCAAAAATTGAACCGTGAGTGTCAACTTCTGATGGCTGGTATGCTGGATCAATGGTTCTGATGTTATTTTGTCCTGATTAATTATTTTGTTAGCTTTCGAAAACAACCGGTGTGTAGTTGATTCGTTAAAAATTGTTCGAGTGGATATAATCGATCAATAAACACGTTTATTGATAGATCTTTATGCAATATACGACCAGTAAAGTATCCTCTTTGTTGTTATTGTTGGTGATGGAATTGTTGTTGATGTTTTCTGGTGTTGTTACTATGTCTGCTGTTGCTTTCTTTGTTATGTATATTGTGGATAGATTTGTTGTTAGATTGGAATTTTTGTTGTTGTTGTTGTTGTTTCCTGATGATTTGCGTGTTAGCGGTGCTGTAATGGAGTTGCTGTTGGTGGTTATAGCATTTTTTTCGTTTCCGTTATAGCATTTTTTTCGTTTCTGGTATAGCATTTTTTTTCGTTTCGGTTATAGCATTTTTTTTGTTTCTGGTATAGCATTTTTTTTGTTTCGGTTATAGCATTTTTTCGTTTCTGTGATGGCTTTTGTTCTGCTGTTGCTGCTTTCGTTATAAGTCCTATTTATGCCTTGTGGACTCCCCCATCCTTCTAAATTGGATCAATTTATTTCCAAAATTAGGATGTCTAGTATATTTATTTCTATATTTAGAATAATTCTTACAGAATGTGGCGTCTCATCTAGGTCTACGCTGTTTGCCAAGGCCTTTTTTTTCTAGACGCTAGGCATAAATGGTTTATTAGTCCTATTCGTGTTGATGGATAATTTGTTATGTTTTTTTGGTGTTGTTTTTTATGTTTCTGTTGCTGCTGCTTCTGCTGCTGCTGTTGTTAGTGTTGCTGTTGCTGTTTTTATTAGTCGTTATGATATTATTTGTTGGCGTTATTTTTACATGGAGTTTTGTATCGCGTTCCAGTGCTTTTCCATTGGCTTAACTATCAATAGGCGAATTGATGTTGTTACTGCCGTGCAGTGCTGTTCTTCAGTTGCATTGTTGCTTGCTTTGATTCCTATGTGCTTCGTCTTCTTACTTTGCGCATCGACATAAGATGTTTTGTTCTGTTTCATTTCGTTTATATCTGAGATGATACGGTGTGTTTGTAGATTTATTAACCTGTGAACAAACGCTTACGCAGAGAGTCTTTGTTTCTTGTTAAATACGCTATATAGTTATTAATACAAGTGTTATTACGTTGTAAAAAAAAAACAGGTATAAAGTTTGCAGACAATGGTTATGTTATTAAGTATATAATCAAATGGGAGAATTTCTCGCGTTTATAACGAGAGCTTTGTATAATAAAATGATACGCATTATTAATCATACGTGAGCATTTGTAAAACAATGTATCTTAACTTGAATGCAAACGGTAGCGAAGCTTCTACTTATCCTTTCATTGTACTAATACTAGAACTACAGCAACAACAACAACAGTAACTTCTGCTGTAGCCTACTACTACTACTACTACTACTACTACTACTACTACTACTACTACTACTACTACTACTACTACTACTACTACTACTACTACTACTACTACTACTACTACTACTACTACTACTNCTACTGCTACTGCTACTGCTACTGCTACTGCTACTGCTACTGCTACTGCTACTGCTACTGCTACTGCTACTGCTACTGCTACTGCTACTGCTACTGCTACTGCTACTGCTACTGCTACTGCTACTGCTACTGCTACTGCTACTGCTACTGCTACTGCTACTGCTACTGCTACTGCTACTGCTACTGCTACTGCTACTGCTACTGCTACTGCTACTGCTACTGCTACTGCTACTGCTACTGCTACTGCTACTGCTACTGCTACTGCTACTGCTACTGCTACTGCTACTGCTACTGCTACTGCTACTGCTACTGCTACTGCTACTGCTACTGCTACTGCTACTGCTACTGCTACTGCTACTGCTACTGCTACTGCTACTGCTACTGCTACTGCTACTGCTACTGCTACTGCTACTGCTACTGCTACTGCTACTGCTACTGCTACTGCTACTGCTACTGCTACTGCTACTGCTACTGCTACTGCTACTGCTACTGCTACTGCTACTGCTACTGCTACTGCTACTGCTACTGCTACTGCTACTGCTACTGCTACTGCTACTGCTACTGCTACTGCTACTGCTACTGCTACTGCTACTGCTACTGCTACTGCTACTGCTACTGCTACTGCTACTGCTACTGCTACTGCTACTGCTACTGCTACTGCTACTGCTACTGCTACTGCTACTGCTACTGCTACTGCTACTGCTACTGCTACTGCTACTGCTACTGCTACTGCTACTGCTACTGCTACTGCTACTGCTACTGCTACTGCTACTGCTACTGCTACTGCTACTGCTACTGCTACTGCTACTGCTACTGCTACTGCTACTGCTACTGCTACTGCTACTGCTACTGCTACTGCTACTGCTACTGCTACTGCTACTGCTACTGCTACTGCTACTGCTACTGCTACTGCTACTGCTACTGCTACTGCTACTGCTACTGCTACTGCTACTGCTACTGCTACTGCTACTGCTACTGCTACTGCTACTGCTACTGCTACTGCTACTGCTACTGCTACTGCTACTGCTACTGCTACTGCTACTGCTACTGCTACTGCTACTGCTACTGCTACTGCTACTGCTTCTGCTACAGCTATTGCTACTGCTCTGCTGCTGCTGCTACTACTTCTACTAATGCTACTGCCACTGCTACTGCTTCTGCTACTGCTACTGCTACTACTACTACTGCTCTACTACTACTACTACTACTTCTACTACTACTACTAATAATACTGCTACTGCTACTGCTACTTCAAAAACTTCTTCTACATTACACGGATCTGACTTTACCATTCACATTAACCAATGTTCATAGCAAAGAGATATAGGAGTTATATCTGATTGATGTTCCTTTAACACCAGGGCCATCCATCCTTGCAACACTACATGCATTATCGAAAGCTATTTGTTCTTCAAACAATCTTTCACCAAATATTAATTGCACTGTTCTTAAAAATAGTCAATTTACTCGGACTATTATATGACAAACATCTCACATCAAAAGTGTCTGTCGTTAACTAAATTCGACAGTATATTAACGTTTTAATTATCATAATCATCATTTATATTTATCATAAATAAAACTAAAGTAAAAATTAACATCATGAAATCAACATATTGCTTATTGTGATATTATTATTTCTTTGCGGGCGACGAGTCTGTTTTTATTGTTGTTTTACATTTTCATCTTGACAATAAAATCATTTAAAAACGGAAATAGACGGTTTGGGCACGTTAATTGACTTGTACTTAATTTGAATACGCATTGCTAGTTCACTTCGCTTGTCAAGTAATAATAGGCAAACATAAGTTATGACTACATACAAATAAGTTGGCTTGGGCTTTTTACAAGCCGCAAAATGAGTACGTGCAACGAGATTTAAGTGTCAAACAAATAGCTTTCGTTATATTATTGACCAAATGCACCTGTAAGAAACACACAATTTGCGGTTGACTTGAATATGATATTGTTGTCGTAAATAAATGTTTCCGACACTAGCCTTATTGATGTTAAATAACATATAACATGCAAAACCTGTAAAATATGGTGTCTTAATGAGTCTAAGTTGGTTGAACATATAATTCACATAATGCAGTGAGCAATACATTGTGCTCGACGCGGCTTTTGGTCAACAACTTACATTTACTTACAATTGTGTGTTTTTGTCCTTTTTTTTGTCTTTTTTGTTGTTGTTGTTGTTTCTAGTTGAAAGTTGATAGAACAATATAGTGTCCTTTTATTCTGTAGAAGGGATTTCAAAAGATTTTGAAAACCAGTAGCCTAATGACACTGATTGAAATTTTCAATGTCAAAATACTGACGTTCTTATTTTATTAACTTTTTCTGAATCTTGTTAAATGCTCAGAGCACAATGCTTTGAATCAATCAAATTCAAATTATAAGCCAAAACAGTATCTTTCTCATACATATTGTACTTTCAAATAAGCTTCTTGGAAGCTTTTGCATCAGATATCGCTGCAGTCAAACGTGAACAATTGCAAGGTGCTTGAATTAAATTTTATTAAAATTAACCATTCGATACCAGTTAAAAACACACACCAAACTCCCAAACAATTTCCACGACTGCTCTTTACTAAACTGCTAAGGGATATTTTAACATCGGTTTCAGTTTAGTTAAATATTTAAGATTTTGTTCAATGCGAAACTCAACCATGTTGTCATCACTAAGTTAAAACATGCCACTGTACGTTGATGTTTATTCTTTCTAACAAAAAAATCTTGTTACCAGAAAAAATATACCCAAAATGGACAATTCATGCTTAAGCTGTTGTCATATACCCTATAGCACGCACACTCAGTCTGAATTGAATAATTATATAACAGTATAATTATATAAATGTGTAACTATAAAGTACATAAATACATGTGTGTAGTATTTGTCATGAAACATGAAACGTTCGATTCTCACCAAGAATTTACTGCGGCATAAACAATCGTTATAGAATGCCCGACTACACCCACAACAAAGCATTTTCTTCGGTGATGTTCCACCAATATAACGAAGAAACAAAAAACTACCCGGATAAAGACATGCACTACGCGCCGTCTTGAAGGAGTGGGGACTTCAAAGACACCACCATGACTGTTAATTAGTTTCACATTCACAATCGGTCGTGCCTTTCCCGGGCAATCATGGTATCTGGTAACACCCTAGCACCACTCGTGCGTGAAAATAATGAGTGGTGAATACGTACATAGAGTATGTTTTTGCAAATCGAGTAAATATCGCCGGTCCGGAAAGATATTAAATGTTACGTATATACAATTAAGTAATACAGATGATTTTATTCGCAATCTGTCGTGCCTTTCGCATGCAATCATGTTATATTGCAACATCTTAGCACCACTCGTGCGCGAAAATCGTGAGTGGTTAACACTAACATAGAAAATGCGTTTTCAAGCGAGTAAATATTCGATAGTCTTGAAAGATGTTTCATTGATACAATTCGGTACAAGTCAGCGCACAAATGATGTTATTTTTAGTTATTGCTCAGCATTTAACGTGTTATGCAATTTGTATATAATGGAATGAACCGCGCTCTGAGAAAACGTGGCCTAATGCATGTTCGTAAAGTGTCGTCCCACATTAGCTTGTGCAGTCCGTAAAAGGCTAATAGGGGACGACAGTTTTCGAAAAAACTCGATTTTGTTTTAGAAGAGATTTCTTTTATGCGTCAGTGCATTTACAGCGGAAAGTGTCGTCCGTGATTGGCCTGTGCGGCCTGCACAGTCTAATCTGGAACGATTCTTTACGCACATGCATTAAGCCCCGTTTTTACAGGGCGAGGCTCAAATATTGAACATAGTTTATGCTTGCATGCATTGACGACATTTCTTGCTATAATGGTTTTGCCTAAGTAGTTTGTAACTGTAACTTATTAGTGTCATAGATTAACCAAACAGGTAAACATCATTCGATAACGTCGTACCCAGATTAAATCTTTCCACTTGCTATATTTAATTATGCGTGCTCTGCCATGAAAAATTTCTTTCCTAGCTACGCCAAGTGAAAAGAATTGTGTACCATTTCTTCTCTACTTGTCAATTTATTGATTTTTTTTACGATTTTCATAATAAATCGAGGTTATAATTTCCTTTAACATGGTAATTTAGGTTACTTAGAAGTTATTCGTATTACGATTTGGAGTTGATTTATATTTTCTTATTTGCGTTGCTCATCTTGATTTTCGTACTTTTGTTGGTGTAATTGCTGTTGTCATATATTTGTGGAGCGTCGTGAGGAAACCGGGCAAAATGCTTGTGCGTAAAGTGTCATCCCAGATTAGCCTGTATAGTCCGCACAGGCTAATCAGGGACGACACTTTCCGCCTAAACTGGATTTTCGCTAAGCAGTGGCATCATTTAAACGGAAAAATTCCATAAAAGCGGATATTATCGTCCCTAATAAGCCTGTGCGGACTTTGCAGTCTAATCTGGGATGACAATTTACGCAAATGCATTATGCCCAGTTTTCTCAGAACACGACACAATTTTGATGATGTTGGAATCGATTTTGTTAAATATTGTGTTGATGTGTGTATTGACCTTTTTGATAATTTAGTAATGTGTTGGTATATATTTATTTTTTATTATACAATAATGTACTAAATGTGTTTCATAAAAGTGGTTATCAGAACAAAACTGTATATTATTTATTACATGTGTACGGTTTTCGCATTTCGATATCCGTTTGACTTATTGAACTACATGTATATTATTTTGTATTTATAAAACACATCATTAACATGGCCCGCAATTGCATATTTTCGTTTACGAATTTATAAAAACAACTTACGGAACTTTGCCTCGCTTCATCGCCATTTTGAATAACCAATCAGTGGCAAATCACTCCCAAAAACTATACGAGAACAATACTAGTATATTTTGATGAATTGTCTGCGAATGATTACAACGTGAAGGCACATGTACACGAAAACCGACGAGATGCAAGAATTCGTGATTGGTTATTGAGAGATACCGCGTACAGCGTTCCCAGAGATGTTAATGTCGATACTAGCGGATCTAATGATACAAGATATGCGTACAGGTAAACGTCTGGAATCAGGAAAAGACGCTCCCGAACTTGGATCCAGTGCGAGATTAACATCTTTGTGGTCAAGAATGGAGTATTTTCTTACTACTTATCTTGTAAGTATGGTTAGGCCATGGATAACGTGCATGCCCTATTGTGTTGCTTTCAATCAAAACAGGAGCCCATTGTACTTCTACATTGATACAATGCCAAATGAGCACTTGTTTTGCCAATTAACCTAAATGATTGCAGTGTAACATTTCTCCTATAATTGTTTTACATGTATATCTCGGTGCTGTATCAACAACTAAGCTGTAACATTTTCCCACAATTTACTTGTATTTTCGAGAGTTTAACATTTCTTTATAATTTATTTTCATTTACGCGTGTGTAATATTTTACTACTAGTTACTCATATTTACGCGTGAGTAAAATTTTCAATAAAAGTTACTTATATTTAAGCGTGTGTAATATATTCACAACAAGTTACGTACCTTTACGCGTGTGTATTTATATTTTCGCGTTTGTAACATTTTCACTAAACAATACTTATATTTGAGAGTGTGTAATATTTCACTTCAAATTACTGATATTTACACGTGTTTAACATTTTCACTACACTTAACTGAAGTGTGCGCTTGTGTACCAGTTTCACTTCACTTAACTGAAGTGTGCGCTTGTGTAACAGTTTCACTACACTTAACTGAAATGTGCGCTTGTGTAACAGTTTCACTACACTTAACTTATATTTGCACGTTCGTAACAGTTTAACTGCACTTAACTTATATTTGCACGTTCGTAACAGTTTCACTACAATTTTCGTATACATGTAATTAACTTATTGTTACGCGTTTCTGTAAAATCAACATTTGTTCTGAAATGTTCATTTATGCAATTCAGTCATTTCCTAATATTACTTACAAGTTTATGGGACATAACGTTTTTCATTACGTGACTACACGTGTACGCATTATCGAACGACCCTCTATGTAACAAACAAATATAATCAACCAGGCAATCATCGCAATATTTGAAATACCCCTAAAAGTTCAATAACCAATTAATCTTTTCCAGCCTGTCGCTAGATCCGATTGATACAATAGATTTGCATTAGGCTCCTGGGGTTCGTATGTCAAAAATCTCTCAAGTTTATATTAAAATAATTGTTTACTACATTCAAGTCTTAAGATTACGTAACAATATTATGTTTAAGTCAGTTTGACATTTTATTGTAGAAAGATTTTAAGTTAACCCTAACATATTTATTGTTTTAGTAAAAATCATCATAAGATTATCTTAGCACATGTTTACTTATGTTTGTTTTAGACAAATTTGCTGAAATGTTAGTTTATCTTAATATATTCTCACTTGAGTTAGCTTAACATACACATTACATACACATTTATTTTATTATTTAATTTGATTTACACATATATTGTAGACACACCTGAACTTTATCTTTATATAATATTTACTTATGTTAGTTAAAACTATTTACATTATGGCAGTAAAATCCTATATTTATCTAAACATAATCTCATTCAAATTATCTCAAATATTATTTAAGGACTCATCTGGATTTTTTCGTTACGCAATTTTTCTCAAATGAGTGTTAGACATTATTACAGAAACTATGTTATTGCATGCATAACATGAGCCGCGTCATACACAAATGGGTGTTATGCCATATGCGGACATTGTAGCTCCCGTCCAGACTACACAGATGCCCATATAGCTTAAGACCCATTTTCGCATGACGCAGGTCACATTTGATAATAAAAAAGGCATATCTTAATATTACCTTATTATCTTTTCACTAAGGTTTTATTTGTTTGGATGTGTTGCGTGTTTCATTATGTGCCATGCAGACTGAATAAAAGTTGTTAATTGACATAAATTACTACCACCGTCATGAACCAAACATTTCATCGCTTCTTTAATAATAACATTTACATAAGTCCAATGTAAAAACAAAACACGTAAATACATGATGCGGCGTCTCATCAGGGTCTGCGCTGTTTGCTTATAGGAATTTCGGTCAGAAATATTCTAAATATAGAAATAAATATACTAGACATCCCTAATTTTGGAAATAAATTGATCCAATTCAGAAGGATGGGAGAGTCCACTCGGCATAAATGGGTTAAAATTAACAGTTTCCTTAGGATGTTTTTAGAATTAGGTCCCTGTTCAGACTTTTCATTGAAGATTGACCCTTTGAATTTTTTAAACAGAAGACATCGTTAAGAACATATTGGAAAGATTGATTTAAAATTCACTTAGAACGTTATCTCAAGTTATTACTCCTTTGGGAAAACCATTTCTAGGCAGCTGCTTGAAAAGGTCACCAGCCGATTATGAAATACGTTTACTGAAAGTCAATGACCTGATTTCTTGAGGATTATCGGAAAATTAATTTGAAAATAGTTTATTCCCTGTTTAAAACAATGTAAATTAGCACGGACAATTATCAATAGAAGCTTAGCTACTTTTTCCTAGAACCCTGTTTAATACAGACTTTGACTAGAACCCTGTTTAATACAGACTTTAAATAGTATCGTCAACTTTGATGGACTCAAAATGTGCGATTATTATTCCGGCGATATTGTTTCGAAAGTATAACTTTAAAAAAAAAAAAAAAAAAAGTGATGAAAAACGTAAAATAATAGCAAATGTGCTGGCTTTAATTTTCATTCGCTAATAATCATAGAAAATCAATGGATAGCGCGTAGATAATACAAGAATTACAGAAATGTTCATGTCTGCTTCCGTGAATCTATTTGCGCGCACGATCGTAAAAGAATGCATTAATTCATCGAAATAATTTAAATTTCAATAAAAAGCTCACTGACTTATTAGTTTGATTCCTGGCTAGGTCACATAACGTATGTGGGGATTGGTAATCGAATTACTTCTACGCCAGTCCNCACCTAGTATTAAAGATGAAATATACAAAGTCAGATTTATATATACTTATGCTGCAATATTTTTCCTAAA
This sequence comes from Dreissena rostriformis, assembly GCA_007657795.1. Classification (NCBI taxonomy): domain Eukaryota; kingdom Metazoa; phylum Mollusca; class Bivalvia; order Myida; family Dreissenidae; genus Dreissena; species Dreissena rostriformis. Next base: position 3,418 of record VMBQ01013789.1, on the reverse strand, counting down.
TGCATGTTATTAAACTATGACGTTACTACACCACATTGAACGTTTTAAAAAAAAAGAAATTATTTTGTGGTAAGTGACGTAATTATTTCAATTTAAGCTGTGTGCTTCCAGGGTTTAGCGTTCGTAGTCTTGTAATTAGGAATATAGCATTTGGTCCAAAGTTGGATAAAACTTAAAGTAAGGAATGCAAAACTCAGCCCATAATATCATATTAAATAATACAGTTACTAGGATACATTTTTGCAACATCGAGAATACTCTTTTACAGTAAAATGGTAATACACAGATCCTAGGGTGGGTTCTAGTCCCAGTCAACGGACTCGAGAAATTGATATGCAGAATGTGCGTATTAAAACCCTACAACATACTATATAAATCGAACGTCAAGAAGGCATAGCTGTTAAAACAAATAAGTAAATATGAAATATGAATAGAAGTATTATATAGTTGTCCTTTATTTTCCATAATTTATTTACAACTATCAATAGCATAACAATAATATAAAGTGGCGCGTCTTCAATATTTGGGATTGCTTTCTGTCCGTTTTTTTAATTTATATCCATACCCATGATTGTTCTAATATATATAACCAGACAATTGTAAAATATATAATATCAGTATAAGGTTTTAATTCGAGTGTAACGTAACTGGTAGAATTTAATATCTATGATAAGAATTGAAATAAGTGGTATAGTTTCGGATAACGAAGGTTAAACAGATGCTAGAATCAACAGATGTACATTAGTGGAAAATGTACCAATATGAAACTTAACTCAACCAAGCCGTTAAGGTTTCTATAAACATCGAAATTATGGGTCCTTACATTTTTGAGTAAATAGTTTATGAAACATTACAAAGATGCTCATGATAAAATGAGTCACAAATGTTTAGGTTTCCACTCGGATTAAATTACCGAAACAGATTCAAGGATGAAATGTTGAAACCACCGGTTAAAGCCATTGGGAAATTGACATTAGTTGGGTTTATAAGTGTAAACTTCATGACAATTTGTATGTAATCATATGATAATACTTATAACAGGATATTATACATATGTTGTGGATCACATCTGTATTATTTATGTGAAACGTGGGTTTGTGCTTTTTAGATATAAAGAGGGTCATATTTTATAGTTTCTTTAGTTCAGCTTATTCTGAAAACTAGCTTGTATCAGAACATTTAGACTTATTGCTGAATTCATAAAATTGAAATTGACAATTGTTTTTTAGTACAGTGAAATTAAACTATTTGGAAACTTTGTATAACAATTCAATAACATCATTTTATTATTATTTTAACCAGAGTTAAATTGGAAAAAAACTTTATAAAAGACTTTGTTATGAATTGTATTTTTGTGTCGTCGTTTGGAGTTATTGTGTTGTGGTTCTGGGTAACGCTACAGGAGCAAATATGTTAACGGGGCATCTTGATGATATTTCCTCTGAAATGTATTAAAACAATATATATTCATTCTTTGCCGACATATATTAATCTACTTCAAAGTTTGTATTGATGACATCGTTAGAAAAACAACATAAAAAATGTTACAAACTATTTTATGGTATACGCCTCCAGTGGGTTTTGGAAACATATACAGAAGATATGTATTTGGTTACATTCTTGCTACACGACCATGTGTACATAAGACTAAAACCGTTCGGGATTTTCATTTATGGTATAATAGAGAATAAGGAATACAGAGTACATTGAGTCATAAAGAAGAGAGTTCGGAATCAAGAATAATATCGCTTGATTTATAATCAATACTTATAGCCGTTAGAAAGAATAAGACGCCATGTAATATACATAAATCTGTTTGTTGAAGGTCCTTATTTCTCCACATTCTCTGCCAAGGAAATGTTCATGCTGATGTTAAATTGCAGTAATACCACAGCCGTACAATTTTAATTTATATAGGAATTAACAATTAACTTTTCAGAAAGTAATGTATGTCAATCACAATAATAAGAGAACATTAATGAACAATCAAGTGCTTCTTAAAGCCCATATAACGCTCAAAATAAACGGAAAATAAACGGAAATTTCGTTAAATATTTCGTAAAATAAAGTTAAGGCATAGAAATTAGTGTTCCTAATAGCAATAGCCAAAATGTCAACGCTAGATGTGTTCTTGTAACATTAATTTAACAAGATATTCAATGCTCTTTTTTATTTTTGTGTGTCACAAGATATTCCATTTTAATTTCACGCAACGATATCTATTCATACGACACACGAACATTAAAATGGAAAATGCACATGTGTTGAATACATTGTACCACAAACAAGCAAAAAAGAGCATTTTGTATTGTGTTAAATCTATGTTACAAGACCACATTTAGTGTTGAAATTGTGGCAATTGCTATAAGGAACACTGATTGATTATGTGTTAACTTTAAATAACGAAATATTAAAAGAAATTGCCGTTGATTGTGAGCGTTATTGACGCTTTAAATGCAAGTGTATTTCATAGATTTATAATAGAAGAGTTATTTTTTTATTTCTAATTTTCTATTAATTTATTCAATTGCA
>VMBQ01013788.1:5107-16100 GCA_007657795.1 Dreissena rostriformis | reverse complement strand
GCCATAACTCTGTGAAAAATCATCCTACCAGAACCCGCTGATCATATGCACATCTCCTCTAATTAGTGAAGCTTCCCATTAATTTTCATTGAATTCCGGTCATTAGTTGCTGAGAAAAAGCCCGGACAAATTTCTGGACACACACACATACCCACGGAGAGACGAAGTGGCGACTATATGCTCACCCATATATATATATATATGGGGAGCATAAAAATATGAAGAACTTTTAAAGTTATCCCAGAATCCAGAAAAGTGTGACAGACTGAAGGACGGACAGACTGACGGACAGAGCACAAACCATGAGTCCCCTCCGGTGAAACCGGTAGGGGACAATAACAGACAGATGATGCACACTAGCAACCAGTGATGCTCAATTCATAACGTGCTTGCTGGGTATTACCTAGCAACTGTTGGATTCAAGTTAATGAAACTTAATATTCATTATTGACAGATGGTGTTTTAATGGTCTGTTTAAGTAACGCGACTTTTTCTGCAATTTTTATAAGTAATATTCTTATTACTCATAATTTGATCTGGTTCCCTGCCAATTCTTTCGACCATGTAAACTTTTTATGGAAATCTTCATAACGTTTGCACGCTCTACTGTTCATGAACGATTAACTCATATACCACTTTTGCATTCGAATTAATTTATCTTTGTATTATTTGAACTTTGCTTAATCTCTTGACATAGTTTATAAAATATTTTGGGGAATTCTCTATGCAGTCTCCTTGTTTAACAAACTATTGAAAGAAATCAAACTTGTCTGGTGAAACCAAAAGTAAGCAGCACAAGTTACTGTGTTGGAAAATTAAAATATACCTGCATGTATACGCTGTTTTACATTTTATTCAAACATATACAAAAGTAAATTATGCATCAGAAAATAACATACAAAATGACAATACTATACATAGCTAACATACATAACAGTTGCAATGACAATGGCATACATTAAATACAAGTATGAATCAAATGATATATTACCATCTGTGTATGATGTGACACATTATATTTGTTTTAACATACATTATCGACATTTGATTTTTATAACCAAATAGCAAACACAATATTTTTAACACAAATATTTTAAACACATATAATGCAATAAAGATATGTACAACTCATGCATGTCAAAAACATATAGTGTTATAAGATGAAAAACATATTGATAGTACATTTTTCGAAAAAAAAACTCAAATAGGCTAGTTAACAAAATGGAAATCTACGTATTTGAAATCTTAAACAAGTGAATACAAAAATTGAGATATAATAATTGTAACAAGATACGAAATGAAACATTATATGAAGGTCATTGAATGATTTGTCAAAAGAATATTATTGGGTACTAGGACTTTTTAGAATAGATTCAACTAAAAAATGTTTTGTTTTTTCTTTCTGTCAACAAACAGTCCATAATTTGTTATTTCGCTAATGTTTTTAGGGGATGTAATATTTGTTGTGACATTTTTAGACAATAAAATGGACTACCTCAAATCAATCGTGTGATAATATAGTTGGTTTGACAAGCTGTTGCAAAAAAAAAATTATTAACAAGACAATTGCCAAGCAATTATGTCCCCTACCGGCTCCACCATTGTCAGATTATTATTATTATTATATTTTTTTTGCCATAGCAACCAGAATTTTTGACATAGGAACAAAATGAAATGACGTGCATAATGTCCGTATTAATTGCCATCTATCCATGTTTTAAGTTTCATGAAAAAATATGAAGAACTTTTAAAACTACCGCAGGATCCAGAAAAACACCATTTTCAGCAGTATTTCTAGTCTATTTGTTGCCATAGCAACCATAATTTTTGACGTAGGAACAAAATGAAATGACGTGCATAATGTCCATATTGACATCTATCCATGTTTCAAGTTTCATGAAAAAATATGAAGAACTTTAAAAGTTATCGCAGGATCCAGAAAATTGTTACAGACTGACTGACAGACAGACTGACAGAGCGCAAACCATAAGTCCCCTCCGGTGAAATCGGTAGGGGACAAAAACATTCATCTCACACACACACACACCTCTTAATGGGCCGTCATACACCTATTTGTGTCGTGTTCTGAGAAAACTGGGCATAATGCTTGTGCGTAAAATGCCATCCTAGATTAGCCTGTGCAGTCCGCACAGGCTAATCAGGGACGACAATTTCCGCTTTTATGGAATTTTTCGTTTAAATGATGTCTCTTCTTAGCGAAAATCCAGTTTAGGCGGAAAGGGTCATCCCGGATTAGCCTGAAAGGACTGCACAGGCTAATCTGGGATGACACTTTACGCACATGCATTTTGTCCAGTTTTCTCAGAACAAGACACATTTATGATTACAATCCATGATTTGTTAAAATTGAGTGTCGAACTATCACAAGGTCGAAAAATACAAAGGAGTATGTTTAACTTGATAAAAAGTTTTTCCGATACATATATCTTACACTATTAAATACTTTGTTCACATTTTAGAAAACGCAGCAACGTTTTATAAATATCCGTATTTTGTAATCCCTTTAAAAACTAAATACTGACTTCATGGATATATATATTTACATTAATTGTTAATTTTATTTTATATTAAATACAATTGTCATATTACATAATCATTTAAGAATAGAAAATGGTTATCAAGTACAAGAAGTAACAGTACATGTTATTATACCTGTCTTAACCTACAACAAGAAAATAATTCGTAAGCAAAATCTTACAAACAGGAAGATACAAGACATAAATATTTTTCTGGCGAGGTTAAAGACCTTCAAATATAAGAGCATGAGGTTCAGTGAAACACATATCCCCAATATCAAGACATTAGAATATTAGTCATGGCGCTGGAGCATTCTGTAAAACCAGATGGCAAACCATTGATTGAGCAGAAAAAAAAACATCCCTAGGAACTTGACAAAAAAACAAGAGCACCGCATAGCGGGTGCCAACGCTCGGCTGTGGGTGCTTGGATTTTGTTTTCTTGACCTTTGACCTTGAAGGATACCTTGACCTTTCACCACTCAAAATGTGCAGCTCCATGAGATACACATGCATGCCAAATATCAAGTTGCTATCTTCAATTATATTGCAAAAGTTATGGCCAATGTTAAAGTTTTCGGACGCCGCAGACGGCGGAAAAGCTGGCTATGACAATACCTCGGGTTTTCATCGAAAACAGCCGAGCTAAAAAAATATGTAAAAATACCATACAGCGAATGCTAGGAAAAAAGTACTTCGGAACCACACCAAGTCCCGTGAAACAGTATTTAAAGCCGCACAAAAACAATTGATGTCTTAAATATTACAGGTATAGTTCTTGTTGTTATTCACATTTTGGATATTGATGTGTTGCTTGTATTATTTTACTAAGTGCGGCAATATATAGTAAAGAATTGATATTAGTTTGATTTGGATTTTATTGCAATGATTAATAATATTATATTGTACTTTGCTGAATATTTGTGTTAACAAATGACCATGCACAGTTTCATTAAGTAAACGTGTGTATCAATTAAATAGGCTACAATAATATTGTTTTTTCCTTTGGCTATTTTGTTGCATTTTTTTTTCTAAGCTTATTTCGGCCATTTAAATATGATCTAGTCTAATTGCTGGCTGGTCTCACACACTTCTGATAAATACCAGGTGAAGGCCATCTCTCCTGTGAGTGGTGACTCACATACCTCTTAATTTCTGCCAATTGACCAGTCGCCAAATAAGCGATCTCTCCGCCCACTGTGGCCGCAATAAAATAAATCTGACTGATTGTCCGTGAGTTTGATTGACAGCTGGCGACTGGTCAATTGCTATAAATCTTACTTCTGCTAATTGCCATAGATCATGGTGACTTCTGAGAATTCCCAGAAATTTGCATACAAATTGCAAATGTCAGAAATTAACATATTTGAATAGTACATAAATGGGTTTTGGGAATTGAAGGGGGAGTTCAGGAGACGGGAAAACGGATGGATGCTTTAAATATATAGTGTTGAAAACTTGTACTTAAAAAGTGTAGTCTTATACACGTGTTATTTCTCGTCATAATAGTGTATTTCTTAGTGTATTTTTTTAATAACAGTGTTAAGAGTGATTGTGAAATAAAATAGTAGAAGAAGATATTCGACTCAGTCTGGATTCAATCATTGTTCAAAATTACAGCTGATAAATTGCCCAAACTAATCAATGTTGTTTTGGGTCACATGATGAATTACTGTAGGGAGAAAACGGTTACACTGGTGAGCAGCGGCGGGATTTCTGTGAAAATTGATTTTCAAGGATTAATGGACTTCAACACGTGTGATTTTAGTGATTGATTAAACTAAATTCTGATTATTATTGTCTTTAAAGAAAAAATTGATTCAAAGAAGAAAAGAAGAATTAAATAAATGTTATAGTGTTGCTTTTAAAATTGCTGCCTAAAAAGTTGCAATAAAGTGTTATAGTGTTGCTTTTTTTTAAAGTGCCGCCTAAATATTTGCAAAGAAGTGTTTGTGTTGCTTTCAAAAGTGCCACCTAAAAAGTTGCAATAAAGTGTTATAGTGTTGCTTTTAGAAATGCCGCCTAAAAAGTCGCAAGGCATTGAGAACCAAGAGGGTCATCCAGTGGTCGGTGTGGATGAGGAAGAAGATCCAACCCTTGAAATTGAATTACGGAATCAAATCAGCAAACTAAGACGCAAACTTATAATCAGTGAAGAAGAAAGGGAGAAAAGTGTTAGAGAGGCAGTGCAAGAAAGGAACTTTTTATCACAAAGATATCAGGAACAAATTACCCGGTTGCATACAGAGAGGGAAGCCGAATTAAGAAATCAACATGTTACCCGTGCAAATGAACTATATAGATATTTCAAGTTCTCAAGACCAAAGGGCTATTAAAAAAGAACCCGGATATTCCAATGCCCAGGCAGATTTTGTATGATGGTTACATTTCCTGGGAGAGTTTTGCCAAGCCGTTTGAGGCTCTTGCAGTGTCGTGCCGGTGGAATGACCAGGAATGTCAAAGCAGCCTTCGTGGCGAAGCTGCAGATTTTGCTTTCAACCAGACGTCAGCAGAATTACTGGAAACGTATTCAAAGCACATGAGTGCTTTGGAAACCCGCTTCAAGGAACATAGGACCAGTTCATCGTACTTGGCAGAGCTCGAAAATAGAAAATATCAATCAAAGGAAAAATTGGCTGAATACGTGTCAGACATTCGAAGGCTCGTGATAAAAGGTTACCTAACTGCTGATGGGGAAACCAGAGAAACCATCATTGTGAGGCATTTTATTAAAGGATTGCAGGACCAGCAGGCAACCCTTTTAATTGGGATGAAAATTTACAGTTAGTGACATCTGCGTATCGTGCAAGTGTGCACAGTTCAACAGGATATAGTCCTAACCAACTAATGTTTGGTCGTGAAGTAACTTTACCAATTCAACTCCAATTTGGATGTTTCCCAAAACAACAACAAAATACAGAATCGGAATATGAAGCAAGCTTGAAAAATAATTTAGAAACAGTGTATTCACTAGTGAGGAAGCACATTAAATCTGCAATTAAGCCCCAGAAATGTGATTATGATTCAAGAGTAAATCTCAACACATACAAAGTGGGTGAACTTGTGTACTGCTTGGACAAGACTAAAACAACTGGTCGGTCGAAGAAACTTGAGCGAATTATCTGGCAGGGATCATTTATTATTGCCCGGAAATTTAGTGATTTACTTTTTGAAACAAGGGCTGTTTGGAGAACACGCATGCCTCCCAAATGCGCTAGGTCACTGTGACCTTGACCTTTGACCAAGTGACCTGAAAATCAATAGGGGTCATCTGCCAGTCATAATCAATGTACCTATGAACTTTCGTGATCACAGGCCTAAGCATTTTTGAGTTATCATTCGGAAACCATGTGGTGGACGGACCGACCGACAGACGTTCCGACATGTGCAAAACAATATACCCCCTCTTCTTCGAAGGGGGGCATAATTAAAACAGACCTGAACAAGAGATTTGTTTGCCAGAAACACAATGCCCAATACTGCGCCGCTTTGAAAAAAAAAAGAAAAGACCTTTGACCTTGAAAGATGACCTTGACCTTTCACCACTCAAAATGTGCAGATCCATGAGAACTCGTGCATTTAACATTTTTTTATTTTTTTTACCTTTGACCTTGAAGGATGACATTGACCTTGACCTTTCACCACTCAAAATGTGCAGCTTCATGAGATACAGATGCATGCCAAATATCAAGTTGCTATCTTCAATATTGCAAAAGTTATGACCAACGTTAAAGTTTTCGGACGGACAGACATACGGACGGACAGACATACGGACAAACTGACAGTTCAACTGCTATATGCCACGCTACCGGGGGCATAAAAAGCCAAAAATTATTCATCATGACCGGCTTAAGAAATACTACAGTGACATAATTCCAGACTGGGCACATGCACTAAAAATGAAACTAGCTCAGGAGAAGGAGATGGCTTCCCAGCAGTTGAAAAACAGGAATAAAAATTATAATTTTTCAATTAAAATACCTGCAAAAGCAAAACCAAATGTTACTACATTAAGAAAGGGACTCCGAAATAGAACACAGACTGATTTCTTCAAGGCAAAATAATGGATGGTTGGAACCTTATAATTGTCACAGAGTTATAAATATTTTATTATTATTATTTGATTTTGATGGAGTGAATTATAAATTTATACAATATCAAAGTTACAGTTTTAAAGATATTGAATTGATTTTTGTGAATATGGTTAAGTAGGATTTCTTTGTCTACTGAATGGCAGTTGTAGGTTACTTGGAACCACNCACAGCGTTCCCCCCCCCCCGGCGGTCCGGTTACATAATGTTGATGGCAACATTGTAACATTGTTCAGACAATATAATGTTTATTTAACTTGCCTGGCAAAACAACCCTTCTTCTTCGATACTGCTTGAATCATAAACACACTGTCAGTACAAATGTCTTCACTGTTTATCTCAGAATGCAGAAAATTTCCAGAAATTAGACATTAATGACCATTAGATTCATGTCAACTGTCTCTGCAATTAAATTTATGTTTGTACTTTGACCCTGATAACAACCAAATCTTTTAAATGAACTCTTGTCCAAAGGAATTGTGTTTATCCCTATCAACACTTGCTTTTAGCTTTGTTAGTTCTAGACATCTGTTCAAAGTCACACTCAAATAAACAGTTAACTAAGCCAGTTATAGTACCACTATAAAGAGTCAGGGCACATTTGTGAAACCATTTCTAAGGTTGAGCTTCGATTATTAACATCATGAATATAATGATAAAATGTGGAGACTGTAAACAGAGTTTTAAATACAGATCAAAACTACTACAACACTATTTAAAATTATTACCTTATTTTTTTGGACACTTTTTGTGCACATCTTGTGAACTTAAATTTGATAGTGAAATAAAGTTAATAAAACACTGCTTTAGTAAAAAGCACACAAGTTGGCAGATAAAGAAAGATAATCTTTACAACCAGAACAACTCTGATATGATGTACGAAGCAATAAATTCATCGTCACAAGAGGTGTTAATTTCTAACATGCAACCAACTACTTGCAACTATACAGCATCCATATTACCATCAAGTGAACTAAGCTTCTCTGTACTGTCGGCACCCCATTTCGTAGGGACACCTCTCCAAGATGAATTCCATAATACATCTCATAAATGCTGTTGCGACAAAATTGAACAACTAAATGAGCAATTGCAGACAAATTTCCAAAATCTGGAAATGTCAATTAACCGGTCAACAACCTGAGTGCTGGAGGCGCTGACGCAGAGACCTTTGGGGAAAATCCAAAGAACCAAAAGGTCCAACAATATTCATTATTGAAATGTCAGACATCGCAAACAAAATATGGAGAACGTAAAAAGTGATTGTGTTTTCTATCTTTCAATGTATTAAAATAAGTGTCATCAATAAAATCAAGTTTGTTTTAATTAAGTTAATGTTTTGTATTACCGTGTCAAATTTATTCTGCTGCTGGATGAAGTTCTGAAACAATGTTAATATTCTGGTAAAAAGAGAGTATTTATTGTTCAAAATCTGTGAAAAGTGTTAACTGGATTTGTGGCTTTTTAATATAAGCCACAACTCAACATGCTCCATTAGCACTCTTGGACAATCCCTATCATTGTACACAAGCTCATCAGGTTTTTTCCCATAAACAATATCTTTATATGTTGAACTCCTACAATTTTAACATTTGTAGCTGTCTTTAATTAGATTGTTTGGGGAAATTCCATTGTGCATGTGAAAAAAACGTATTAAGTATATTCAAAATGTCACAAAGAAAGAAAAAATCACCTTTCAGACTTACAGTTAACCTTTTTCCCATATCAACAAAGAAACTGCTGAAACATCATGGACCATCCAGAACTTAACAACACTTTTTGTCTTCTCATTCCAGGTGTCTGTTTCCTGCAAGGTTTTTAAAATACACTCTACCGAAAAAGTGAAAAACTTAGATAAAACAGAAGTCACAGTGGCTGACTCGACACGCTCAATTACTCAAGTACTCTGGAATGAGCAAAAAACCTTGGTAGAGGTTGGCTCAACCTGTTTGTTAAAGAATGTCACAACACGCATTTTAGCAATGAGTTGACGCTATCGGCTCCACTCAACACAGTAGTATGTCTGACGACAGACATCGGCCAGGTCGTCATCCCTGAGGACGATGACACCCAACAACCAATTGAGGCTGTAGAAGTGGATGAAGGAACAAACTGCCCTCTTTGCAGCAAAAGAATTGATACAATCAATGCTGCAGTTCAGACAGTTAGATGCAGCAACTGTGTCAAGAAAATTAAAGTTTCATCCTTGATCAGGAAAAGAAATCTGAAATTGACCTGCAAAGACAAGGACTTTGTTGTTTCTTCAGCTGTATTGGACAGGGTTAGGGTTAGGAACATCCAAGAAGCACGTACACCTAAGCAGATGGCGAAGGGTTCGATGCAAGGTGTGCGCATTACCAAACAACAATGAGCTCACCATTAATGAGCTGGAAGATGTTGTTCTCCTTCAATTACATGCTTTAATTTCCAGAAACCATGTTACTCTATTGGAATCACTTAAGCAATATTAATAAATATAGAGAAAAAACAGGTTATTGAGAAATCGTAAACAGACACAATTCTATAGAGCATGAAGAAATTACAGTAATTGACCGAAAAACAATTCATCCAGCACCAAATTAATTTTTCATGGTCTACAGAATAATTATCCATAGAAATAATTTGAATGATAATGCTCAGTATGTTAGTCTTCACCTATATTCTGACAGTTTCTCAAACTTCCAGGACAAATTTGATTGGTTACCAATTAGTTAAGGGATCTAATTCTGTACTATTATTGGATGATTAAAAACAAGTGGGCGAAGGGAAAAGAATTCCTTATAAAATATCATTTCTACTCACTAACAACTCATTACAATGTACAAATGCAAAAACTGTGAGAAAAAGTTTGAACACAGATCTAAATTTTTAAGGCATCTATTAGTGTATCTACCATACTATTTTGGAGATTTTGTTATCCAAACAAAAATTATAATTTCATTAGTTTGTTGCATTTTTTAATAAGCTCATTTTTGCCATTTAATTATGTTCAAGTTGGGAGTAATGGATACTTCTTTAATGTTATTGCTGGTCACACAGTGACCTCTGATAAATACCAGGTGCAGGCCATCTCTCCCATGAGTACCTCTGCATTTCTGCTAATTGCAATAAATCTCTCAATTTCTGCAATTTCCAGAAATTTGCATATTGGCGAAAATTTGCATATTGGCAAAAATTTGCATATTGGCGAAAATTTGCATATTGGCGAAAATTTGCATACAGCCTTATTTGAATAGTATATAAAGAGTGTTTTGAGGAAAAAGGGGTGGGGGAGGGAAACGGATGGATGCTTTTAAATATATATTGTTGAAAACTTTTGTCTTTAAATCAATACTTAAATGTTTTAAATATACTTTTTGTTACTAATCATAATAGTGTATTTCTAGTGTGCTTTCTTGAATAATGTGTGATTGTGAAATAAAATTAGTAGAAGACATTTGAGTTTGGATTAAATCATTGTTCACAAATTCAACATGGACTGGTGGCAGCAAATTTACCGCTGTTTGCCCAAACTAATCCATGTTGTTTTGGGCCATGCGATATAATTGACCGTGGGGAGAAAACGGTTACACTGGTGAGCAGCGGCGGGATTTCTTTGAAAATTTATTTTCACTGATTTATGGACTTTAACACGTGAAACTTCGAGGATTTTTGTGAAAATAAAAAGGACTTTATTTTCACATATGTACAGACTTCATTACGTCAGATTTCTGCAGTGCTGGTGCTCCGGAACTAAATCTTGGAAGGTTTAGTTGATATACATTGGACTATAAAATTGAAATGCATAATCAAAATCAACTGTGATTTGGACATGTGTAAGTTTTCAGTAGGATATATTCAAAGCAACCATCAATCAGAGACAACAGGATGAAAGTGAGCTTTTGGAAGCGACCCTCAGGGGACTGTTTTATTGCCAGTGGAAATATGGCAGTTGTACCATGTTTGATTTTGATAATTGTGGTTGTTTCAATTTGTCAAATTGCTGTTATTGTGGGACAAAAAGATTTATTAGGAGCAGGGTCATGTAATCCAATTAAAATCACAATCTTATGAAATATTTGTAATATTTAAGTTTTCATTTTAACTTATTTAATAATTTTAATTAATCATAATTAATAAAGTTTTAATTAATTTCAATTAACAAAATTTTATAATCACTATTGCATATTGTTTAAAATAACTATTGCATATTGTTTAAAATAACTAGTGCATATTGTTTAAAATAACTATTGCATATTGTTTAAAATAACTAGTGCATATTGTTTAAAATAACTATTGCATATTGTTTAGAATAACTATTGTATATTGTTAGAAATACTTAAGGAATTGGGCAGTTCGTATCACGCATTAAGCCCAGTTTTCACAAAA
>VMBQ01013786.1:0-10019 GCA_007657795.1 Dreissena rostriformis | reverse complement strand
CCAAGATGTGTAAATTTTTTATGCTATATAATTGATATTTATCTTATAATCTAATGCTCAGCCTGTGATGTTGCTCTTCTTTCCCCAGGACCTGATCATCGAGGTGATATACGCCGACATCATCCGAGGCAAGCTGGATCAAAAGAATCAACAACTGGAGGTAGACTACGCCATCGGCCGAGACATCCAGGCCGACGCTGTACCAGAGATCATATCTGTACTACAGGACTGGTAAGGCAGCCTATGCTTGTTTGTTTGTTTTTTGGTGATTCTGTTTTAAGTGTTTTGTTTTGGTCCGATTGGGTGTGATTTTGCCTAAAATGGTATAATAGGAGGCATTCAGAATTGCTCTTTATGTGAACAATTTATGGCTAAGGGAGTAAGGATTGCATTTTATTGACATCTGGAAATTGTGTGGACTCGGATCAGCAGTTGTGTTTTAATTTACTCAATCTTTCACGGTGAAGGGCTTTAATGAATGCAGCTTCCTTGAGCAAAAGTTATAAAAAATTAAAGCATTTCAATGTGATTAAAATAACATATTTTCCAAAAAATGTTTCATAAACATGTAATTATCTCAACAGGTGCTCAGGCTGTGAGGCGGTGTTGCAGGGTATAGAGACCCAGATCACGAAGGCCAATGCCAACAAAGACAACACTGTGCGACAGAGACAAAGAATAGAGCAGGAGGCAAGTGCCCACAGTTTGTTTTGGAGGAATTAGGGCCAGTATTCACCAAACAATTCTTAGACTTAAGTCTAAGAATGAAGAATATTGTTCAAATTGCAATATTCAAGAATTGCTTTAATTTTGAGTCAAACTTTTTAACTTTGCAATAACCACCTCTATCTACATCATTCTTCATGTAGAACATATTCTTCATGACATAATCACTAGTGGTAGCATGTATATATTCAAACACTGGATATATTTGTATTGGTTGTAAGTCTATTCTTTGTTCTTAAGTCTAAGAATTGTTTGGTGAATACAGGCCTTGAGCATTGCATACTTGTTACTGAGGAATTTAAAATAACGTAATATTACTATACATAGTATGCATTGATAGTTGACTGTTCTAGGTACTGAGCAAATGCATGTGCAGATAATATTAAATTTTATCCCTTTTTCGTAATATAAATTATTGAACATACAATAATGTACATGAATTATAGGAATTATTATAGGAAACACATTTGTGTCACATTTGCTTATTCATTTTCATGAACAAAAACATGCATCATTTCAGATAACAAATATAAAGAAGACGTTAAAATCAACCCATGCAGAAGAGGAGAGCATGGTGACAGAGTCTGTGTCAGTAACAGCTGATAAGCCTTCAAAGAAAACATCAAAAACAAAGGGGTGAGTTCTCTGTATTGGCTAGATTTGAGCCTCATTTGGGAAAATGGGGTTTAATGCATGTTCCTAAAGTTTCGTCCCTGATTAGCCGGTTTAGCCCGCACAGGCTTATCAGCGGTGACAATTTCCGCTTCTATTGTTGTGTGTTTTTTTTAATGAAGTTTCTCCTTAGCAAAAATCCAGGTTTGGCGAAAACTGTCTTGCCTGATTAGCCTGTGTGGACTGCACATGCATGAAACCATGTTTTCTCAGAGAGTGGCTCAATTAATTTATGCTTAGTAGTTTACAGAATATAAGTGACTGTGAGATAAAAACTCATGTCAAAAATATGAAATACTTTATGTACCATAAAAAAAAACTTTTTGTGGGTCACTTTAAATATAGTTATGTAAAGGGAGACATTTTGTATATTTTTGTTCTTGCAAATGTTCTTTTTTTTTTTAAATCCCTTTCCAGTGATTATATAGGGATTATAGTGCATTTTTTACAAACAAAAACACATTTATTAGCCATGGCAAACCACCTTCACATGTTATATTGGTGTAGTTGGTGTAATGCAAGGGAATTAATTACAGACCAGTTGTTCATTTTTACCAGTCAAAATTGTGTTTGCAATACATTATTATTTATTTAGGTGTATGAACATTTTACGGGACGTATGTGCAGAATTTTGCATTTCCCTGCAGGCCTTTTGACTTCTTTCTGGAAATATCTGGCAGTTAAGCGTCTTTAGCCATGTCTGAGTCTCAAGTTATTGTCTAGCTTATAATAAACTAAGAAATTACAAACTGCATAAAATGAATGTCAGCTTCAATTGATCTGTGTCATGCAAAATGGGTCTAATGCCATATGCGGCCAGCATTGCACCAGACCAGCCTGCGCAATCTCTCAGATTGGTCAGGAGCCACGATGTCCTGAAAATCTTTCAATGTTTTATGGTCTCATCGGCGAACAGGGTAGCTTCTGACCGGACTGCACAATTGCACAGACTGGTCTGGAGCTACACTGGCCGCAGTGGCGCTTATACCCATTTTTGCTTGACGCTGCTTATTAAATGTGGAATATCTTTTCCTTTTTTTCAGATTAAGAGGAAGTAGTGGCACAAAGTTGTGGAAGTGAATGAAACTGTGTTTATTGTAGTGAACTGTTGTGCTGATGAACTTGTGGAATAGCTAATAGAAGAAAGTAATTAATTCCTGCACACTATGATGGGTGATGACTTTTATAACTTCAGTGAACATTCATAGATTAATTATGTGCATGTTTTATACAGATGTTTAAGTGGACAGTGTTGTTAATAAATATGTTCATGTTCGTGAAAATCCTTTAGTGTTATTAAATTAGCACTTTAGAGAGGTCATTATTTGACAGCACCTGTTTCAAACAAATTGTTCTTTTTAACGTCTTGATACAGTCAAGACTAATTACAATTTAACTGGATGACAATGATTCTTGATTAGTATATGCAGACTGCACATGCATTAAGCCCAGTTTCCCATAATGCGGCTCATTTATTATTTATTTTGTGTCAAACAATAATAAGTTTGTGTTAATATTGATTAATTTAAGTCAAAGTTTGTATTTCAAATATGTATTTGTTCATACACAATGAAAACTATAAAAAAAAAAATGCAGATATAAACAAAATATCAATACATAACAAGAACATGTAGGTTATTTGTATGCCTACACTCAAGACATATCCACAACATGTATGCAATTTTTAATCCCTACACTATAGACATAACCATAACATGTATGTGATTTGTATGGCTAGTCCACACTGCAACATGATTGGAAAACACAGACAAATACCCAGTCTATAAAAAACATGAAAAACGAATGGGCATGATTATGATGTATATAGAGAATATATCTACTAGCTTTGTGTTAAATATACATAACTGTACAGTACTGGGCAGGCTCAACACTTAAACCACGAGCTTTTGCAAGTGGTCCATGTTTTCATGCCCATCAAATAAACTTATCTTATTCAACACTTATCTGGTATTCTATTCATCTCATGTTCACCTTTTCTGGTCTTTATTATACCCCCATTACCATTGGTAATGGGGGCTATATAGGAGTCACTTTGTCGGTCGGTCTGTCTTTCGGTCGGTCGGTCTGTCTGTCCCGCTTGTCCGGGCCATAACTATGTCATCTATCAAGGGATTTTGAAATCATTTGGCACATATGTTCACCATCATTGGACGGTGTGTCGCGCGAAAGAATTACGTCAATATCTCCAAGGTCAAGGTCACACTTTGAGGTCAAAGGTCAAAAATGGCCATAAATGAGCTTGTCCGGNCTGATTGATTGTTCCATGAGTTTGATTGACAGCTGGCGAGTGGTCAATTGGGTCCTTTCTGGTGTGTGTAAAACTGTGCCTTAACAATACTTGTCATATTTACTAGTTATTGCTACTGGCTGATTTCTTTTTATCATGCCAAGTAAGTAATAGGTTTTGTATTTGAAAACTGCCTGTGTGACTGTTTGGCACAACTCAAATGTTATCTTTGGCTCAAGCAAACAGTGGTTAGACAAAATTGATATGCTTTGCAAAATGGATTATATTTTGGTTATTTTAATACAATAGTATCTTACAGTTTTGCAGACAGCACCAATTATCATGAACATGAAGATAAACATTCAGAAAGATTTGAAAGATCTTTAAATATTAAGTGAGATAAACTACTGACATGCAAGGAATGATTGACCCAAGGATGATCCTCAAGAGGAATTGACCCCCCATTCAGATTCATTGGATCAGTTTCTCACCAGAGCCCCATGTGCTGATGAAACATTACCAGCAAGTCAGATGGGAATTATTCAGCTGATAGGTTTGTGTGGCTTCAAAAATAATGTACCACAATTGAAAAGGTCCCAATTTTTACAAAAATTCTTATATTGCATTTTTATATGACTATTTAAAAATATAATGGTTCATATCTGTATACCAGTATCTGTTCATTGTCAGTTTGAATCTGATGTATTTTTTTGATTTTTTTTTTCCTGCTGATTTCTAGTTTATTATATAATAATGGTATTTTGCAAGTGTGTTGTCAATGTTATACCAGATCTGGAAAAAAACAACAATTGCATGAATCTAGCATTGAACTGAAATATAACTTAATGGTCAGTGAGTTTTTGAATTATGAAATATTTAATGAATTTGAGCACTTTGATAATAACGAAACAATAGGCATTTGTCATCAGCCTGATTTCATGGGGACAGCAAAAACTGACATATAACTAATGAAAGAAACTTTGGTTACACACTGACAATTATGGTTACACTGCACTGACAATTATGGTTACACTGCACTGACAATTATGGTTACACTGCACTGACAATNAAACAGATAAACATGTGTTAAAAGTGTACCCGTAGTATGTGAT
Organism: Dreissena rostriformis; assembly: GCA_007657795.1. Classification (NCBI taxonomy): domain Eukaryota; kingdom Metazoa; phylum Mollusca; class Bivalvia; order Myida; family Dreissenidae; genus Dreissena; species Dreissena rostriformis. The sequence continues at coordinate 5,261 of VMBQ01013786.1, read as the reverse complement.
TAGCATGTTATTGATATAAGTACTGTTTTCTCAACTCAAAAGAGTAGAATATATAAGTGCCAAAGTTTCTAAGTACTTTTCTGTTTGTTGTTTGAAGTAATTGTATGAACTTATGCATACTTGGTCTTGTGCGAAAAAACTTTGGTATATATTTATCTCGTAAATCTTTATATAAATCGCATTCCATAATAAAATGGTATTCATCTTCAAGTTTATCACAGAAGAAGCATGTTCTATTTTCAACTGGTGTAACTACTGGTTTACTCCATCGACCTGATTCAATATGTAATCTATGTGATGACACACGTAATTTTGTTATACAAATGCGAATTTTTTTAATGTTAACAAGGTTAAGGTATTCTTGGAATTCAAAAGATTTAATGTTATTATAAAATAGGGCCCTACTGGAGTCACTTAATCGACCTGACCAGTTTTGCACAAACGTGTCTTTAAGACGCTGATTGACTGTCAACAAGAAGAGTTTTACGTTTCCGACGCCCTGCATTATCCAGACATCCTGAAATCCCAGGGAGCACAATAGCGCTTTAACTTGTGAGCACCAATTTGCCTTGTTTTGGTTATTCTCAAAGTCGTTTTTCAGCAAATTGTAAACTTTTTTGGCAAATTTGTTTTCATTGCATTGCAATAGTTTTATCCAGTATTTTATTATGTTAAAATGTCTATTATTCTGCATGGAAACCCTCCCCAGCTCACCATATACAAAATCATTCTGCGTACTTCTCTTAACGCATAGGATATTTTTGCAAAATTGTAAATGTAACCGTTCAATAGATTGGCCTTTGTTAAATCCCCAGACTTCGCTACCATAATTTAAAATAGGAACAATAAGTTTTTCAAATAAGTCTAACCTGTGTTTTACAGTCACATCTGTAAATTTGTATAAATATTTATTCATTGTAAATAAAGCTTTAAGTGCTTGCCCTGATAGGGTGTTTTGTGCTTCATTAAATGAGCCACCGGTTGTAAAAACTATGCCTAAATATGTAAATTTGTTAACAATTTCTATAGCGTTATGTTTATATGTAAATGATAGGTTTTGATTGTTTCTTCCACCTTTACGGAAAATCATTACTTTCGTTTTTGACGTGTTAACAGTGAGTCTCCATTGGTTACAGTATTGTTCAAGTAAATTAAGACTAGTTTGCAGTTCTTGGCTGCTGTTTGCAAAAATTACAATATCGTCAGCATATAGAATTAGAAACATTTTGAACGTGTTTACATCAATACCCGGTAAGCCGCTGTGAAGGTAGATGTCTTCTATATCGTTTAAAAACATGGCAAACAGAAACGGGCTTAAGCATTCGCCCTGTCGGACCCCGAGCATGCATGGAAAGCTTTCACTTAACATATTGCAATATTTAACACGTGATTTAGTTGAGACATACATGGAGCGTATAATATTTAAAATCCTACCTCTAATTCCTAATTTTATAAGTTTTAACCACAGGTTATCTCTTGTAACATAGTCAAATGCCTTCGAAAAATCTATAAAGGCACAGTATAGTTGTTTACCTGAATTCAATATATGAGATATGAGACCATGCAACACAAAAATATTGTCTACTGTGCTCATTTTTGGCCTAAATCCTGACTGTGCCTCAATGTACACATTATATTTTTCGGACCAATTTGACAACCGTGAATTCAGAATTCGTGTAAATAATTGACCTAAAGTGCTTAGTAGTGTTATGCCCCTATAATTGTTAACATCATTTACATTTCCCTTTTTATGTAGAGGCACTACATATCCTTCTGACCATTCATTTGGAAAATATCCAATTTAATTTTTTTTTATTAAACAATCATTCTAACAAAGGAAGTAACACAACTTTACCATAAATGAAACATTCATTTAGGAAATCATCTGATTCGCCACATTTATTAGTTTTTAAATTACCTATGCCTTTTATAATTTCAATAGTCGTAATAGAAACATTTAGCTCATCAAACATACTTGTAAGCTCGTAACTTTCAATAAAATACAGAACATCGTCATCAGGTGGGAAGAAATGTGTTTCTGGGTTATTAACCGCTTTAAAGTACATCTCAAAATCAGTCAAAGGTACTGTCTATGGTTTATCATTGGCACAGCCCTTCAACATATTCCAATACATTTTCGCGTTTTTGAAGCGAGCATTTGTTAATTCGGTTGTTTTATTTTTATCATATTCATACCTACATTTACGTAAACATGTTTTATATTGACTTTTTGCTGTAACCATATTAACTCTATTTGCATCCGATTTATTTGTACGGTAAATATTAAGCATATGATAAAATGTGTCCCTTTTTAAACATTCTTCGTTAAATAATTTATTTTTTAATGTATGGTTTTTATCAGATGTTTTACTTGGTTCGGCATTTCAAAGATTTCTCTTAAACAAGGGAGACATAACGTTATCCATGCACAGCTTAAATTCACTAATACATGTGGTTATGTCCTCTGGATTACCAGCGCATTATAATGAGCGGGAAATGTGTACCAGCTGATTGCGTACAAGGACCGATGATATGCTATTTTCAAAACTAGTTTTTTGTTTCGATAGTCCCATTTATATACATAATCTTTACCACCAGTACAGCGGTTTAAATCATTGTCATTCGAACTCGATTCTTTTCTGTACGTATTAATCCCAAAATTAATTGAACAGTGATCACTTATTATGTTTTATATTCAATTACATTTTATGAAAAACATAAATTATTTATCATATAACCATTTAGAATAAAAACAAACACATTTGTTTAGGTGTCATGACAAGCAGGGTATTTTATTTCTTGAAACACACGCACGGAGTGGGTGTTTGTATTTGACAGGGCTTTCTACACTTAATGCAAGAAACAAATCTTCTGCTGATCGTATGTGTTCAATGTGCAACAGAGCTCGACCCCAATGGCACCGCTTAGTTGAAGAGTCTCGAGACGTCAGTAAACGTTGCGACATCCTTCTTATATATCTAAGAACTGAAACGATACTAAATTCATTCTGTAGAACACGTCGTTATACGTATCATTAAACATGCACATGCGTTGCATGCGAATAATTAAATATTATTAATAACATCAGACGTCACGCCTAAACTCAAAATCATAAAATTGCACAATTTAACTACACAAATCAAAAGCACAAGCACAAGGACGCCACGGCCCTAACAACAACCCGTCCGCCGCCGATGCCCAAAGCGTACATAGGACGCCCCCTATTCCCATCCACCACGCCCATTTGCGAAAAGTAAATAAAGTGAAGCATTAGTTTTGGTAAAAGCAGCTGCGATAATTACAAAATTTATCCATCACCACCAATTAAGAGAAGTGCACATGGCTTCACGTACACCCCAAACAATAATCGGTGGTAACGAACGATTCAGGTTTAACCGCGAGCGGGATACGCAAACCTACTGCTCATTTTTCATTTTTCTTTTAATGGCAGGGGGGCGTATGAGGACCCATGGCTCAAGACCGGTGTCTAGGTGCCTTCATCAACTCCTGAAACCTCTAATTTTAGAGAAATCTACAAATAATCAGCTGTTACTATATCGTAAACGTTAAGTATTCTTTTTAGAAAACCATGTAAATCCCATGGTAAAATGTCCGGAACAAATGCCCCTTCCTATCTCAAGTCAGTCATCCGTCTGCTCTCATAACACTCACTGAAACACATAAAACATAATATTAACCTCAAAACACAAACAGAGCATAAATAAATAAAACGATTTCAATCAACTCTTCGCTCTACCCTGCTTGCCTGTCGAATGACAAAACCTACAAATCTGTGCACGATGAAATCTTGATTTCCGCACCATTGGACATGTATCACCTTCAAAAACCTGTATAACCAGTTTATTCATTCACACAACGATAATAAATACATGTATGTTTGATTCATTGACATGAAAATAATTTATTACCGGAAATAAGTCTGGTGAACAAATAACATAATCAACTAAGCTTGAGCCACTATACCCATCAAATGTACATTTACCAATATATTTACCGGCGCCCATTAGACCGTTAACTATAGGTAATCCTGAAGATTTACATAAATCCAATAGTTGATACACATTGTTACTAATGCGGCCTTTATCCTGTGTGTAATGCAGGGGCGTAGGTAATGGTGAGGCAGGGGAGGCGGCCGCCTCCCCAATATTTCGGCTAGTCGTCGTTATATAAATAAAACGTAAAATCCCCAAAAAATCGCCGCCCCCAAACCAGTATTTTTGTTATCACGCGCCGTCAGTGCAGAAGCCATGTGTCCCCTCTCCGTCTGCTCCGAGGTTGCCAATAGTGATGTGTCAATATCCCTTGTAAGATGTCATAAACCAGGGGCCCGGATATATGTCATTGCGTTCATTGTTTTATAGTTCTCTATCCGTGATTGCACTGTCGGTGTTTTGATTAAGGACAGGCTATTCTTTTAATTTTAATTGATCGCTTTAATTCAAAGGTTACTGCCACTTAAAACAATTTTGAGTAAATATACGCATGGAAAACATTAATTTGATTGAAAAAAGTTTTGTTCTTTAAGTATAACAGTTATTATTTGATTAGAAATCATTGAAACAATATCATGTATGTAATTGTTTAATGTGTAAAATGAGTATTCCTAATCAGCCTCGAAATTTTGCTTTTCCTACGCGTACATTCGGGAAGAAAAAGCCAGAACAGCGTTCATTCCAATCTATTTGGTTTGATTCGTTCACATGGCTCCACTACGATGAGGTATGTATATTAGTATTAAATTTTAATTTGCGATCGTTCTTATCTTTTATGAACCTTACGTCGATCTAAATACAAACGAAATTTAGAAAGAAAAAAAAAAGAGACAAAAATCGAGCATTTATATCAACATGAAAGTTCCCCCAAAACGCACCATATTAATTGTATTTTTTTGCGGAACCACGGGAGAGGACAAACCCCTCAAACGAACCCCATTATGTTCCCAGTACAGAAACTGGACCGCCTCTCCAATATTTGGAGGTTATCTACGCCCCTGTTAAATGTATTGACCATGCAATGAAAAGATCGAAATGAAATCGACCTCGCATACCAAGTCGTAAGAGGTAAAGTCGTTCCAGGTTCGCTTAGATTGACGCGAAGTACACGCCATCGTACTGTACATGCAATTTTGACTGTTCTCGAAAAAGCGTGTTTAATTTGCATCCATACCGGAGTAGACGCCCTGGAACACTAAATGTAATTTAAAATGTTAACGAACAGGTTACGCAATGCCTTGAAGCCGT
>VMBQ01013784.1:0-16169 GCA_007657795.1 Dreissena rostriformis | reverse complement strand
TTAATTATTTTAATTATTCAGGTGTTTGAACCTAGATCGAAAACTGTGAATCGAGCATAGGTATCAAATATTTCAAAGAATATTTACTTAATTTCATCTCTTTTTGTTGCATATTATGTACGTTCTAAGTCTCAAAACAAACAAAACTCGTGTACGAAGTATCGCAATTTCCTGTGTACAGAGTATTGCATTTATCAATGGTTAATGTGCTGGTTGGGTATTCATACTGATAACTCACCTTTCGGATGATATATATAATACATTTTTAACGTTTTGAATAAGATATCTTATTTCCAAACATGTATCGAACATTTTATCTGTTTCTATACACAAAAATTCAAGTTCATCGAGAACCTCAACTTAAAACAGACAACATTTGCATACTTGGTAATACAGACTATTAGATAAAGTAGTTTGCACTAGTAATTTGACGTTGTCGTAACCAATCAAGAAACTTTAACTGCATCTTCAACTTACCCAGTGATAACAGAAACCCTAACAATGATTCCAGACTGGACTATGGACAGTCTATTTGTATTGTGAATAATATATCGTCTACTGAATGTAATAAGTCATGTAACTGACATTTTTATACATTTTTACTTTTTTCATGTTTGTGTTTATTTTGGTGACTTATCAACTATAAAAATATTAAGACGACCTTTTTGGTAAAAATGTTTTCATAAAAAATTCCAAATCGACATCAGCGATCACATGTCGTCTTATGAATGTTAAAAGTAGAGTAACGAACATTTTGAACAATTTTTAGGAGAAGCAAAAAATGTTTTCTTATGTTAATAAACATTTTGTAGTGTTCCAATTTTCTAAGTATTATAATAAAATTTGAAAAACTAAACAAAACTCAAAATTGAGATGCCTTTTTTAAAACAATTAATAATTAAAAATGGAGTAGTTACCATAATGTCAACGCTAAAATATTTTGAATGCGCAAAATAACGTAAATACTCTTAATGTATTTCGGAAAATATGCACTTCTGAAAAATTCACAAGATGCTAGTTAAACAAGTTATTACATTTTATTCAGAAGACAGTATAATTCAAAACTAATTGAATAGACAATACAGCATTTTATTGCAGGCTTGCAAGCTTGTAATACTCATGAGATATTACAATGAGCTTAGAAAATAAACATTCATGAATAATGTCAGTGTATCTCTTGCGATAAAAATCTATTATTATTGTGATAATTTCTCAATGATTTGCATTCAATTTTTTATGTGTAACTATCAGTTTTTAACTTCTAAAATACCACTAAATTGTAGTATGAAATTAAATTAGTCGTTAAGAAAAAAAAACAGTTAGTTACCGAAAATCCAAAAAATATCCGATGTAATCAGCATTCCCTCTGAAACTATTTATTATTAAACAGAGGCACTTACTCTAAAATATTCAAGAAATAATTCTTTTAATTACGTTTGACACGAAAATCTAAATGACAATCAAGGGCTAAAAATATATGTTCCCCCTCCCAAAACCAAGTTTAAGTTTAATTGTAAAAAGGTTGGTCGTAACTCATTTTTACAAAACTTACCACAAGTACAAATTGTAGTTCAATTGCAATTAGCCTTGTTTTTCATAGAAATATAGACAAGGAGTGGAATTATTTGAACTCAAGGGAAGTATTGCTTTAATTGGAATAAAGTACAACAATCCCTGGATTAAAGATCGATTAAATGCTTCGTCAACAATAAAACAACTATTCGATTGACATTATTTGAAAAATTGCCTATCATTAAATGACATTTGTTTCAAAACTTCTCGAAATAATAAGCATCAGAATATATTTCTAACAAATACATCAAATGTTGTCAATGGGAACAGACAGGAAAAGTGATACAGTTCCTATATCGGTGTTAAGCCCGCTGAATAATACATGGCGATACCCTCTGATCTGGTAATTATTTTAGACAACGCTATTTCTCAGATGTTATTAAAGCAGCTAATAAAATCATCTGTTCCCGCTTCCACGTAGGACAAATGTCCAGAAAAATAACACATCGAAAAGTGCAAAATGTCAGCTCCGAAGCAATGGGTGGAAATTAAGAGTTTTCTGCAAGAAAAATATTCGTTGAGACTTGCACAGCAATTCATATATTTCAGTTCACATGCCACAGATTCGGAGCAGTCAGCAGTCATTATTGAGTGAAAAACAAGACCCATTGTCAACACATTCTGGAACAAATATGTTTAAACCAATACCAAAATTGGAGTAGAGATGAACGGTGATTGTCTGCCAAACAATTGTTGGGTCCAAATATGAAAATATTCTAAACACGAACATAAACAACAAAATAATTCAACTCACAACCAATTGTGTTGTGTTTGTTTGCCATTAATGATAATTTGAATATTTGATAAATGGTATGTTGTTGATGTTTTTTTTTGTTGTTGAAAGGTTTTCCGGTTTGTTTTGTTTTGTCTTTTCTCTTTGTGTGACATACATTCTACGTTACATATGAAACCCCTTTGGAATATGATGAATGAAAAATGCATTCAAAAATCTATAAATTGAATTATATTGCAGGAGAAAATAAGTGATAAATGCTTAAGTAAATAAACTTAACACACATAATTACAAAAGAAGATTTATCTCATAAAATATGGAAATGTTGGAGACAAAATCCCAATTGTGTTGAGGTTTAAAATAATGTCACAACCAATTTATGATTTTCATGATACACCCAAATAATTAAACAAACTTGTTATAGTGATAGATCTTTATTCTGCAATGCTGGTTGCTGTTTGTCAATACTAATAGTAGAGTGTCCTATCACTTATGCATGATTAATGGAGATGCCAATTCCCGTATTATTGTTTTCGATCATGCTATTTTGTAAAATTGAACAGAGATACCATTTCCAGTAATTATTTTTGACCTTGCTAGTTTGTATTTGTCAATAAGGTCTGCCATAAAATCCCTTATTTCTGATTTGACTTGTGTAATAATACTCACAACCAACTGATCTAAAATCTCGATATTCTCTTGTATTGTAAAGCAGATATCACTGCAATTAAGTTAGGATATTTTGTTCAGCATCGACAATTTTTGTTTATGTTCACGGTCGCTTACCTGGACTTCAGGGAACTGAACTGCTCTCAACAACTTTTGAGTTGTTTTTGAAACCATTTTCAAACTTAGACAAAATATCGAGTACGAGATAGTTAACAAAGTTTTATTATAGCCATATAAGCAAACAAAAAGCAAGCAAGAAAGGGTGGCCATGTTTTTTCAACGGACAGGGAACACTTTTCCAGCTCAGCCCAGATACCATTAGAACAATGTTCTGACCAAGCTTCATGAAGATGTGACTTCTAGAGTGTAAGAGTATATTCAAACAAGCACAATTTCATTCCAGATTACTAAGACGAATGTTTCAAATATTGTTTCTATTATAGATAATCATCATTCAAAAAGTATTCAATAATAATAAAGCATTTGTAACTCTTTTTGTTGATAATTTGATAAGTTTGTGTTTCACTAAAACGGCGTTTAAAATACACTTTTCGGCAATAAAATCTAGACAGCCAAGTGGTAGAGTGCTATCATTTACCTCCACGTGTCCCCGGTTTCAATCATGGTTACGGTGCCTTTGTTAAGCTACATTTTTCTTGCTATTATAGCAATTTTAGATTATTCCAAATGTTACAGTTTTTTTATATATACATTTTTTTTAAATAATGAAAATCTGTGAACATTATAAAATCTTAAACTAAATTTAAAATATGACAAGAATATTAATTATATACTTTAAATACAAATATTTAAAATACAACCACTAAAATTACACTAACATACTTTCAAGAACTAACTTTTTTCCTGTATGCATGTATAGGAAAAAGTAGTGGCCGTGACACTATGATTTAATATAATTATAGTGCAGTTGATATTGAAAACAATATTGTCCTTGCTTACTCTTTAATATGGTCAACAATTTAATTAATGTTGCATGCAACAGTAAAATGTGTGTAACCATGTAAACAACACTATTTAAAACAAAATGCTGCAAAATGCGTTTAATTAATGAAATTTATATACAATAAAACAATGTAACATTAAAAGATACAATAGGTTTTCCTTAAATACGTATTAGAGTGCTAGTTTTATCCTGAGAAATTTTGAACTGTTTCCCAATAATTACAGAGGTGCAGCTATTGCTATGAAATAACATCCATTAGAATGATTCATTTAAAGCCATTCCATGCTTTTAGTTACATTATCATCAAAACGTAGAAATTAATAAAACGACAATAAATCTCTTTCCATACACAAAAATGTCAATTAAAATGGATTACAAACTGGAAATGTGTCCTTGTCGCAGTGAGAAATTCATTAAAAAAATCCCAATTCACTATTGAATCAATCAATTCCATTGTTAATTGTCATTGCAATACAATTGAGCTGGTCTCTGTGAAAATCAGGCTGTATACATGTGCTTTAAATTTAGAACCCGATTAGCATATGCGCACACAGGCTTATCTGGAACCATACTTCACGTATATGCATTGAGCTCGATAGTCTGGTTCCCAGCTTTTATTGTAAACAAATAGAACAAAGGGGCAGGTAATCCAGACTATGAGCTCGATTTTCATAAAGCGCGGCTCAATTATCAATAAAGGTTTGCCGTTTTCAAAAAGTAAAAACTCTATAAGTTCAAATTGTAGAAGAATAAATAAATAAGCACAAGCTGCATAAATAGGTTCAGTTCCCAAGGGCATTAACTTTGTACATGTACACCTAAAATATATGCTATTCGACGTAACATGAGGCAGACAAACTCAAAAGCAGCGTATTCCACAATTTTTAGAAAAGGCAGAAGTGGAAGGAACCCCTAAATTGTGCATTATATGGAGACAAGGCATCGCTATCAGAGGTCGTGAGCATTGTGATTTTTTTTTAATTATGGAAAGAATTTCGAGTATTTTCAACCACATAAGGAACTGTTTGTGAAATTATTCCCAACTCCACCCAGTGGAATATTTGTAAGATCAGAAAGTTTTAAACATATAACGGAAAAATAGATATGGGTCTCGCTCTGGGAAAAAGGGGTTTAATGCATGTGTGCTAAGTTCCGTCCAAGATTAGCCTGTGCAGTCCGCAGGGGTTAATCAGGGATGACGCTTTTGGCCTAAACTAGATTTTTGCTAAGAAGAGACTTTCTTTAAACAACACATATCATACAAGCGGAAAGTACCTTCCATGATTAGCTGTACGTTTTGCACAGGCTAATCTGGGACGACACTTTACGCACATGCATTTAACCCCTTTTCACAGAGCGAGGCAAATGTCAAGGACACATACATGACCAAGGCACCACCATGGTATGGTATCATGGTATCAGCTGCATATTAAGTTCCTATCTCAAATTAATGGAACCTTATAGTTCTCTGAATATGTGGACGCCACGTCTAATGCACCATCATATACATGTACCTTGTATGCCTTACGCCAATAAAAACCAGCTAAAAAAAATAGTAATATTAACTGCAAAAAAGTTTCTACCTTTCTGCTTTACATAAGTTAATGATCACAGATGTTTTCTTGTTGGTTAAATTGGATTGTTTGCTGTTTTCAACAGTTAATCAGTTACATGTATATCGCACATGTTTTACATCCCATGCAATTGAACACACTTAAATAGCAAGGAGTGACGTGAACTCTAAAGGAACGTTGGTAACAGCTGTATTGACAAAGAAGGAAACCAGACACTTGTACCGTGAAAACTTAATCAGATGTTACCAGGAAACTATGAACATTATCATAAAACATTGTTTAAATAATAATGATCATATTTATTGATCCAGTACTACTTTAAGCTTTACAAATTTGTGTACACTTAAAAATTGTTAATGGGGAAAATGCAGCCATGGGGAAAATAATTATCATGTGTAACAGTGTGCTAGTGAAATGGTAAAATGTGAATGATTTAAACTGCACAACATAATATTGTCACAAAGAAAGGTGTATGGTTAAAGAAACAAGCAACATAATCAGGTTATGCAAATGATAAACACCAACCCTTATGGCAAGTACTGAAAACAAGACACAGCATTTGATACTGAAAAACACACATACCCCCACCCTATGGAGCCGTTCCACACATACCCCCACCCTATGGAGCCGTTCCAAATCAGGTCAATGTCAAAGAAAGGTCAGGTGAAACTCATGGATTGATTTGGAATGGGCATACAAATTGGGCAAGTAAAAAAGTGTTGTTGTAAGAAGTATACGTGCTAGACAAAATAGTAATATCATGTGAATCTAGTACAGCGGAAAGGTCAGTCTTTAAATCCCTCCTCAATCAAGATAGGGGGAGGGCATACAAGTTATTCTTGATTATTCAGTTCTCTTACATCAGCAAGTAGCAGGACAATTAAGTAAAGCACAATATTGAAGACATCTTTAAAACCAATATAGTAGCAGACAATCCATTTACTAAATGACAGAATCGACACCTACATGTATCACATCACCTTAAACTGACAAAGTGATTGGTCTCGCTGCAACACAATCTCCCTTACAATAATGGACTGTCAGCGCTCTTTTTCTTTCTTAGAGAATGGTCGTTTTTCACAGATTTGAGAAGTTCGCGACTCAAATTTTCACAATGTAAAGAAGTTCGCCTCTCAAATTTTCACAATTAAAAAAGTTTGCAACTCATTTTGTCTTAATTTATAACAATTGCGACTCTTTTTTTTTTCAAAATTTTAAAAGTGTGTTACTCATTTCTTCATAAAATGAGGGGGTCAAGGCAGTTTCACAAAGATGGGTTAAGAAAGCCCTGGGACTAGACTGACATAATCATATTCGGAGGAAATCACTTGTCTGGTACCCAGAAAGTATCATATTACAATATGTACAGCGGTGTAACATAACCATATACTAACACACAAAAAACAACTGGCATGACCTTATACGAAGGGAATAAAAATGTGATTCATGCAACGAGTACATCATAACTATTACCAGTAATGTACTAGTAAAATAAATTAGTGAAATAAATAAAATAATAACCTCCACAAAGAGATAAACACTGGTTCCCAGCAGAGCTCGATTTTACTCATACACATTTTTGGTTCTGCAACAAATACGAGTAAACATTACGGTATCAGCGTAAACTTGTTGTTTTAAATTTACTTACAATCAATTAAAAGTACCATTGCAAGCAAGATCAATTAAAAGAACCATTACAAGATGGTATGTTATTATTATTATTTATCATTCCTCGTTTATTTTCATAAACTGATTCAAGATTGAGAAAATGACAAGTTTTCATAAAATCGTATAAAATTGCTAAAAATCAAATTCATTCCATACGCGAATCGTCCCAATTAGCTTACTGTAACAAAACTTTGTTCAACACATTTCAACCATAGAAAACGGTAAGCTTTTCCATCAGAATTATCCAATGGACTCATACAATTACAACAATTCTTGCAAATTTCCTGCCCTATTGAAGATATCCCACTGCCGTAATCAAGTCACCAACAAAGCTATGATATTTGGTGCCGTTGCTGTATTCCCATGGGTGGGTGGGGTAGTCATAATTCTGTTTGATTAATGGCTTCATTTAACAGTATAATACATAGCTGATAAGTTGTGGGCCCAACAAATGTCATGATGTTGAAATTAATATTGAAATATTTCTCAATGAATTTTCAATTTTCTAATCTAGAGCCCTATTCCAACAAAACACTTGAGATGTCACACAGACACGGATGTCCACGCAACACATGCTTCGACACAGACAAATCCACTTTATATTCGGCAGTAGACAAAAAGACAAAGGGCCATAATTTCGAAGTCAAACTTTTTTTTGATATAATCATGTCCACATTTAGGTCATTAAAATGTGAAATTGTCAGCAGCATTCAACCGAGTGGTTAAAGGGTGTAATGCGAATAACATCTAATTCATAACTTATTGAATAACTATAAAGCATTTTATTCTGTAGACAATATAATTCATAACTTATTGAATAAACAATACAGCATTTTATTGTAGGCTAACAAGCTCATAACACACATGAGATATTAGAAAATAAACATTCATGAATAATGTCTGAATATCTCTTGTGATAAAAATCTATAATCACTGTGATTATTTCTCACTGACTTGCACTCAAAGTTATGTGTTTTTTGTATGTGTAACTATCAGTTTATTTCTTCTAAAATACCACTTAAGGGTATTATAAAATTAAATTAGTCTTCAAGAATAAAACAATAAGTTACCGTAAACCCTAAAATATCAAACGTAATCAGCATTTCCTTTAAAACTTTTTATTATTTAACAAAGGGCACTAACTCTAAAAATGAAAGAATTCTGGTACTTACGTATGACACAAAAATCTTAATGACAAAGAGGGGCAAACACAAAAAACTTACAAAGTTTAATTTTAATTGTTATTGGGTTGGTCATAACTTTTAACAATACTTACCATTAAAACAAATTGTAGTTTAATTACAATTGGTCTTGTTTTTCAAAGTAATATAGAACAGGAGTTCAATTTGTTAAAATCAAGGTAACTATTACTTCCATTGAAATAAAATACTTCGTCAACAATAAAACAACTATTCCGTGGACAGTATTTGCAAAACCGATGCAGCGGTTTATCATTTAATGGCATTTGTCCCAATAAATTGTTAAATAAGCACCCGAATACATTTCTTACAAATACATCAACCGTTCTCGATGCGAATAGGTAGGAAAAGTGGTACAGTTCCTATATCGGTGGTTAGCCCGCTGAATAATACATGGCGATACCCTCTGATCCGGTAATTATTTTAGACAACGCTATTTCTCAAATGTCATTAAAGCAGCTAATAAAATCATCTGTTCCCGCTTCCACGTAGGACAAACGTCCAGAAAATAACACATCGAAAAGCGCAAAATGTCAGATCTCAGCATAAGGTGGAAATTGAGAGTTTTCTGCAAGAAACATATTTGTCGGGACTTCGAAGACTTCTTCACACAGCAATTTATTTCAGTTGACATGTCACAGATTTTTTCAGCAGTCATTATTGAGTGAACAACAATACCAAAGTCGGAGTAGAGATGGAAGGTGATTGTTTGCCAAACATATTTGGGAATCCAAAGATTAAAATATTCTATACATGAACATAAACAACAAAATACTCCAACTCACAATCAATTGTTTTGCGATTGTATAAACTACTTTTGTTGTTGATGATAAATGTAATCTTGATATTGTTTTTTGTTAAAAGGGTTTCCTCTTAATTTAAATTGTTTTGTCTTTAATTTTTTGTGACATTAATTCTACTTTACATATTAAATCCCGTTGGAATATGTTGAATAAAAAATACATTCAAACATTTGAATATTGCAATATATTGCAGGGGAAAATAAATGATACATGCTTAAGTAAATCAACTTAATACACAGAATAACAAAAAAAGATTTATCACATAAATTATGGAAATGTTGATGACAAAATCCCAAATGGGTTGAGGTTTAAAATCATGTCTCAATCAATTTATTATTTCCATGATAAACCCCCAAAAATTGAAAAAAAATCATTATAGTGATAGATCTTTATTCTGCAATTAACGTTGCTGTTTCCGATCACTGAATACATCGTCCCATGACTTATGCATGATGGAGATCATACCGATTCCAGTTATTATTTTCGACAATGCTATTTTGTAAAATTGAATAGCGATACCAATGTCCGTAATTATTTTCGACCTTGCTATTTTGTAAAATTGGATAGCGATACCAATTTCAGTAATTATTTTCGACAATGATATTTTGTAAAATTGCATAGCGATACCATATCAGTAATTATTTTTGACCTTGATATTTTGTTAAATTGAATAGCGATACCAATTTCAGTAATTATTTTCGACCTTGATATTTTGTAAAATTGAATAGCGATACCAATTTCAGTTATTAATTTCGACAATGCTATTTTGTAAAATTCAATGGCGATATCAATTTCAGTAATTATTTTCGACAATTCTATTTTGTAAAATTGAATATCGATACCAATTACAGTAATTATTTTCGACCTTACTATTTTGTAAAATTGAATAGCGAAACCAATTTCAGTAATTATTTTCGACAATGCTATTTTGTAAAATTGAATAGCGATACCAATTCCAGTAATTTTTTTCGACCTTGCTATTTTGCAAAATTGAATAGCGATACCAATTCCAGTAATTATTTCTGACCTTGCTATTTTGAAAAATTGAATAGCGATACCAATTACAGTAATTATTTTCGACTTTGCTATTTTGTGCAATTGAGAGGCGATACCAATTTCAGTAATTATTTTCGACAATGCTATTTTATAAAATTGAATAGCGCTACCAATAACAGTAATTATTTTCGACCTTGCTATTTTGTAAAATTGAATAGCGATACCAATTTCAGTAATTTTTTTTAATTAGACCTTGATATTTTGTAAAATTGAATAGCGATACAATTTCCAGTAATTATTTTCGACAATGCTATTTTGTAAGATTGAATAGCGATACCAATTACAGTAATTATTTTCTACCTTGCTTTTTTGTAAAATTGAATAGCGATACCAATTTCAGTAATTATTTTCGACAATTCTATTTTGTGAAAATTGAATAACGATACCAATTTCAGTAATTATTTTCGACCTTGATATTTTGTAAAATTAAATAGCGATACCAATTTCAGTAATTATTTTCGACCTTGATATTTTGTAAAATTGAATAGCGATAACAATTTCAGTTATTATTTTCGACAATGCTTTTTTGTAAAATTGAATAGCGATACCAATTTCAGTAATTGTTTTCGACAATGCTATTTTGTTAAATTAAATAGAGATACCAATTTCAGTAATTATTTTCGACCTTGATATTTTGTAAAATTGAATAGCGATAACAATTTCAGTAATTATTTTCGACCTTGATATTTTGGAAAATTGAATAGCGATACCAATTCTAGTAACTATTTTCGACCTTGCTATTTTGTAAACTTAAATAACGATACCAATTTCAGTAATTATTTTCGACCTTGCTTTTTTGTTAAATTGAATAGCGATACCAATTCCAGTAATTATTTTCGACCTTGCTATTTTGTAAAATTGAATAGCGATACCAATTTCAGTAATTATTTTCGACAATGCTATTTTGTTAAATTGAATAGCGATACCAATGTCAGTAATTATTTTCGACCTTGATATTTTGTAAAATTGAAAAGCGATAGCAATGTGCGTAATTATTTCTGACCTTGCTATTTTGTTTTTGTCAATTAGGCCCGCAATAAAGTCCCCTACATCTGATTTTAAAGTGGACTGGTGCAATAAAACTCACACGCAACTGATCTTAAATCTTTATATCATCATGTCATGTAAAGCAGATGTCACTGCAATTTAGTTAAAAGATTGTTTTCACCATCGACACATTATTGTTTAGGTTCATATAATGTTTAAGGGATTGGTAAACAGATTGGCAAAATGAAAATTTTCCAAAACATTGTCATTGATTAATAAAAAAGAATGTATACTGAGTATATTCAAACAAGCACAATTTCGCTCATGATTTCTAAGAAAAATGTTTCAAATATCGTTTTGTGTAATGGATAATCATCAAATAAAATGTAAAATATAATAATAAAGCTTTCGTAACTCTTTTTTTGTGATAATTTGAAACATATGTGTATTACTAAAATTGCATTGAAAATATACTTTTTGGTGCTAAAGCCAAACAAGAATGGAAGAGTGTTAGCATTTGCTTTCACAGGTCCCACTAGGTTCCCATTACGCTGAGGGTAAAATTTTTAAGCCACATTTTGTCTTGCTATTATTACTTTTTCAGTTAATTCAAAATGTTTCGGTTTTTTAATATGGTAATTTATTGATATTTTTTCAAAAATACAAAAATTAGTGAACAAGTCACTTGAATGATAAAATCTTTAACTAAATTTTAAAAGGTAAATGTTACATGTAAGAATTAACGGAAAAATTTAATTTAATACTCAAAATACACATATTTGAAAGACAACCACTACAATTTCATTAACTCTTTTCTGTATGCTTAGGAAAAGGGTGTGGCTATGACACTGTGATTTCAATATAATTATAGAGCTCTTGATATAATAGTATAACAATTGTTTTCCTTATTTACTTTATAACATGGTCAACCATTTAATTAATGTTCAATACCACAGTAAATAGAGTGTAAAGGTATTTTACAACCATGGTTTAAACTAAAATAAACATGCTGCATAATGTATTTAATTAATGAAACTTAATTACATTACAAGAATGTCACATTCACAGATACAATAGTTTGTTCCTAAAATATTAATATTAGTTCCAGAATTATTAAGAGAAATTTTGAACTGTTCCCCAATTATAACAGACATGCAGTTGTTGTTATAAAATCAAATCCATTAGAATGGTTAATTTATAACCATTTTCAGGCTTTTTGTTACATTATCATCAAATAGTGGAAATTAATAAAACAAATCATCACTTTTTCATAAACTAAGTTGTCATCTCGAGGGCTGAACGGAAAACTGCAGTAACTCCTTCTTTATTTAATATGAGTTACAACAGTCTTCCGTTCACCCCTCGATCTGATGGTGATTATGAACTAGGAGTAATTGTGTTGTGGCAGCACAGGGAGATTTGTTTTATATCACCACTTCACTATTGAATCAATCAATTCCATGTGTTAATTGTCATAGCAATACAATTGAGCTGATATCTTGGAAAACTAGGCTTAATGCATGTGCGTTACATTTTGTACCAGATAAGCCTCTGCAGATCTGCACACACTAAACTTAAACACTAGTTATAATACATGCAAAAAGGTGTGTCTACCTTTCTGCTTCAAATAAGTTAATGATCATTCGTGTTTTAATTGNAAAAAGAAAAAAAAAAAAAAAAAAAAAATCAAAGCGGCGCAGTAGGGGGCATTGTGTTTCTGAAAAAAACATCTCTTTTCACAAAACTAAAGTAAACATACTTGTTATGCTTGCAATAATATGTTCATGGTATGTTTTTAGTAGGGATGTTATATGCAATTGCCGATATCAATTCCAATTTTGAAATATCGAGTATCATTTATCTAATTACCTCACAGGTTGAAAAGTACTAAAGCAGGCTGTTCTTTGTTTGTATATAGATTCTACTATATCATGACACAATTTCACTATTTTTATTATACTATTTAATTTACGCTGTACATGTACATTACATACAACAAATTAAGAATACTGCAGTTATATTGAGGTATGTAAACATAATAGCCAAGAGTAAAAGTATATTTTATAACTTATTTAAAGCAAGTCATAGCACCAAACACCCATAGATATATATATCGCTGTATCATCGATATTTCCTTTCACAAATATGATGATCTATGGTACCCTAGATGTGTCCACCTGATTATCATTTTGATAGGACAATTTTTGAATGAGTTATGGCCCTTTGTTACGTTTAACTATATAGGAGATATAGGGAGAAAATCTTGTTATCACAACTCCTCGGAAACTACTTAGAGGATTTTCACACAATTGCTACAGGATGACTTATCGATGCCCTACTTATCATGGTCCTCTTGTTTACAGTATGTGAACAACACTAAAGTATAGTTTGTGATATATACAGTTGTTTTTTATAAAAAAAATCTCGTATCGCATGATGATTTATAATTGTTTTTCATCGTTTGACACAAAGAATTACATGATACTATTCTTGTTTCTAACATTTTAAAATCATTTTGTAGAACTAGATTTTTAGTACATAGTTCATTATGCAAAGTTATATTAAGCTTTAATGTTGAAAACAATTACCTTCCATGTTCTACAGGTTGTTGATACATTGTGTTCATTAAATTGATGTCATCACTAAGTACTTGTTCATCTATTACGATGATATTGGTAACTATGCCCTGTCTTCATTTAGGTTGATCTCGATACCATTTTTCAATATTTCATTATCATTAGCACTTTGCTTTCAAAATGCCATGATTGTCATTAAATTGACTATGTCAATATTCTACCACACATAACTTTATAATTATCTCGCTTTTTTTAACTCTACTTTTCAAAGAAAACAAGAGCTATTTTAGCCAGGTCGTCGGCGTCCGCGTTGGTTAAGTTTTCTGTTAATGTCCATTTTCTGTTAATGTCCATTTTCTCAAAGACTATCAAAGGTTTCCACTTGAAACTTAAAATAGTTAGTCACTATCGCAAGGGGAGTCCATACTGTTCCGCCGCCGGCCACCCCTGCCGTGGTGGTACGTTAACGGGACAAGGTTCCAGGCCTAAGCACGCAGGTCCGTTGTTGCACAACAACGATATTNACTTAGATTTTTTTTTTTGTTATCTATTTCTCAAACATTAAAAGCTTTCAACTTGAAAGACAACACTCATGTAGAATGATTATGTGATGACCTACTTCTTTTGACATGAGGATACAACTCCCCTTTTCCCCTTTTTGGACTTTAAACTTAGTCTGTGTCAAGCACTTAACGGCGAGCGTCCTGCACCCGTTGGCGATGCTCTTGTCAACACTTGATACTGCTTGTCCAGAGTATGAATGAGAAGCTTGGTATCCGATTGAAACTTCAGTGATAGAAACCTAGCCTTGTTCAGGAATCTTTTTCTTCATCTCTTAAAAATGTTTCTCTGTTAAATGCAACCTTAAATCTAATATGTAATTTAAACTTGTTCATACATACATTGTTCTCATGCCCCGAAATGAGGCATCTGGTTTATGAACTGTCCGTCCGAAAATATAAACCTTTGCCATAACTTCCATACTGCAGAATAGATTCACTTGATATTTGTACACAACTCTTCTTTGCAGAACACCTTCCCACGGACATATTTTCTGATGACATTGGCTCTTGAACTCAAAGGTCAAAGCGTCCAAAAACCTTATATTCGCCATAAATTTGTTATTCATGATTGGATTTACTTGATATTTGTACACAACTCCCCTTTGGACAAGACCTTCCCACTGACCTACTTTTCGATGACCTTGACCCGTGAATGACATTGAGCTTAAAGGTCAAAGTGTCTAAAACTAGATATGCATATTAAGCATGAGCAATAGATTAAACCTTCAACTTTATAAGGTTAGCATACATGTACACTGTATCTGGCAGTAAAAGAGCGTGGATCCGTTTACATTTACTTCCGTTAATTTACTAACCTTCATCCCAAGCACACTCAATCTAGCCCCAGGCCTTCAGCGCCTACGGCGCTTTGATTATAAAAATGCGTCTGACTCTACATTAACTGACCCTTTATTGTATACTAGTGTGATACGCATCACAGTCCGCAGATGGCGTTTTTTTTTGGTATGTATCTTATCTGATCATTTCAGTCCAGGACTGGGTTATTGGACTCCTATATTGTAGTTATCTTAGTTTCAGATAAATATTTAGTCAACAATCTGAACTTAAATATTTCGAAGATAAATGTGGACAATAACCCAAAATGTATTGTGGACGTCCTAACATTTAACCCTACTATGTATGTCAGGTGATTTCTCCACATGTGTGTTCATGTGATGAGATGACGTGAATGATAACCTCATTTACAACGTAAGTTAACGATTAGCATAATAATATCTGATTTTATCCATATTGTTTATCATTTATAGAACATGGGATGATTAAATGAAGTGTACTTTGCTCTAACACACGATAAATAGACAAAGGTTATGGTTGCATTGATCTCCATCAATGAGGTCTCCTACAACATCGTACCAATATTTCAACGGAAGTGTTTGTTTCAGTTGTTTGTTGTCTTTTGTAAAAGAATTTGACATAAACATAGTAACTGAGACATTCATACAGACACTAGTTATTTCTTTCAAGCACACTTTATGCAAACTTTATTTGCTGTAAAATTATATATTGCCAGCATGCTTTCTATGCTATAAGAGCGTTGCTTGTATTATGTTACTATCAAAGCTTACTAACATTGCATATTATTTATTACACATATTATTTATTCAGAATCATTTTATATCCCATTTGAAAACGAGGTTATGGACGATATCCTTAATTTGACCTTGCAAGAAAAACAAATGTCTAACGTACCCGCCCGCTATGACGTTCTTACTATACGTATTATAGGAGCTACATTGTAGGCGGGATTTTCTGAAGCATTACTTTGTCCTTAAAGGGCATATTTA
>VMBQ01013783.1:0-12040 GCA_007657795.1 Dreissena rostriformis | reverse complement strand
CGAATTCATGTAGACTTCATTTTGTGTTAATTTGGCAAGCTGTTGGATGAATTTAAAACCGATTTTGATACAACTTTTTGAAATAGATTGATATGATTGAAATGTTTTATATGATATATCGTTTTGCTAAATGAAGTTCACTTGGTGACTAAGTAACACATGCCACAGTTGGTAAATGGTAGCTCTCTCTCATTTATTATATGACGAATTCATGTAGACTTCATTTTGTGTTAATTGGGCAAGCTGCTGGATGAATTTAAAACCGATTTTGATACAACTTTTTGAAATAGATTGATATGATTGAAATGTTTTATATGATATATCGTTTTGCTAAATGAAGTTCACTTGGTGACTAAGTAACACATGCCACAGTTGGTAAATGGTAGCTCTCTCTCATTTATTATATGACGAATTCATGTAGACTTCATTTTGTGTTAATTGGGCAAGCTGCTGGATGAATTTAAAACCGATTTTGATACAACTTTTTGAAATAGATTGATATGATTGAAATGTTTTATATGATATATCGTTTTGCTAAATGAAGTTCACTTGGTGACTAAGTAACACATGTTGCAGTTCCTTCATGGAGACATCTTCTCATTTAGTATTTGACGAATGCATTCAGGTTTCCATATTGAAATGCGACTGTTTTGAATTATGACTAAGATCGATTATATTTGTTTAACTTTTGTTAATATTTCCTTTTAAAACATCTCGATCAGTTTTTCTCTGAATCACATAGGTATGACCTGCTTTTAACTGTTTCAATATTAAATTATGTTTTTCTTGACTAATTGCATGTTTAACCCATTTATGCCTAGTGGACTCTCCAATCCCTCTAAATTGGATCAATTTATTTCAAAAATTAGGAATGTATAGTATATTTATTTCTATATTAAGAATATTTCTTACAGAAAAATTTCTTTAAGCAAACAGCGCAGACCCTGATGAGACGCCGCATCATGCGGCGTCTCATCTGGGTCTACGCTGTTTGCCAAGTCCTTTTTTTCTAGACGCTAGGCATAAATGGGTTAACCAGCGTTCCAGGCCTGCAGTTAAATGACTTGTGTCTGGTCTTAAATAAGCAGTCCTTAATTACATGTATGTTTACTAAATGACACATTGTAGAGATCTTTTCTAATTGATTTTTTTTCAAATTAAAACAACATGCCAGCGAATTTGTTTGGGAAACAAAATACAATTATCATATAGTTTGTGCTTGTAGACATTTTTGTTCCTTGTACTTGGATTCTTGTTAAACGTAGGATAAAAAGTATCAAGTCATAAAAAACATACCTATTCGGGCAAACCGATAGTGATCATCCTGAAGGAAAAGACATAGACTATTGCAATCGTTTCTGTCATTTTTTTGTCAAATTAAATGATTCTTTAAATCTGCTTTGCTTCTACTTAAGCATGTTGGTAATTTAGAACTTTCAAGATAGTAACATGATAAATTTTGCGATGACATGTTATATAGTGTGAGTAGGATTTGTCAACCAATATATTTCCTGTATGGTTTTAGCAGTATCAGGGACTAAAATAAGTATAATCAAGACCAAATCGACGACTTATGCTTAATACTTCTACTAGACCGTATAATATTGTATCTGAATTGGAGATCAGATCGTGTCATATTATGGTACCAGATATTTTCAAATCTTGAACACATTTCAACCGAGCACAAAGCAGTGTATCATAACATACGGGCACGCATTACATCGTTTTGAAGCCTGATATCTCTGAGAAAGAACACGATCAATTACGTTCGTGGTCGATCGCATAGTTTATAAATTATGATTATGTCAACATTCTCTATATGCGCTTTTATGAATTCCACCTCTGTTTTTCCAACAAGTGGGCGAAGTCTAAACCTTGCAGGTGCGCGTGACGTCACTCTTTAACTGGTCTATAGTATAGATATAAGGTTGTTATGTTCATGTTTTTATTGAGATTGTTATATATGGAACGATATCACTGCAAACATAATGCCAACTTAAAATTCCTTGAATTCTTTTTATAGATTGTGAGTTGAATGGAACGTTTTTAAATAATGGTTAAATTTCTGTAGTGTTTTGATGTTGTTATTTGATAAAACACTAGATCGAGTAGAATTATTACTTTCATCTGCATTTCTATATAAGGAAACGTTCGCAGACTGACAATAAAATATTGTATTTAATGTTTGCCATACATCTTACCAAGGCAGAAATAAATTGTCAATTCTTACCAGCCAATCATAGTCATTTGCATTTAATATACTGCACATATTGTGTCTTTAAGGGAAAATATTTTATTAAAGTATTAAGCAATTGTTACAATTTTCTTCGGTACTCGGTTAAAATTTATCACTTGTGTAAAAATTCACTCATGCATTATACCTTCTGAATGGTTAAGTGAAGCACAACGTATGTTTGATTTCCGCCTGGCGATGGAAAAGATTATTACTTCGCATATTTTCTACATATTTGTTTCAATACATATGTCTTTTTTTTACTTATGCAGTTTATATTATTAAAGTAAGCTTTTCAAACTATGAAAACATCGACGAAGAAGTAGCAGAAAATAGACACAACTCTTTCTTTATCCAGTTGATTTTGTATCAAGAATTGTCTTTCCGATAAATGTGGAAATTCTATTAAAAACTATTTGCTGATGATATCATCTCAAATTGCGAATCAAACTATGAAAGCATGGATAAAGAAGAAATATAAATTGGACACAACTCTTACTTTATCCAGTCGATTTATAGAATAGACAAGAGCAAAAACATACATATTAATATCCGATTTTAAATTCCAATCCTATTTAATGGATGTTAACATTCCAAGATACAGAATGGCCATCTCTAGACTCTCTGCACATAGGCTTAAAGTTGAAACGGGTAGATGGCAAAAACCAATCGCTATTCCTTATGAAGAAAGAAAATGTCCTTTATGCAATATTTTAGAAGATGAATACCACTTTGTTATGGAATGTGCATAATATACTGATGTCAGGAAAGCTTATTTAAAACCATGTTATTACATAAGACCAAATATGTTAAAGTTTATAGATTTATCGACCTCTCAAAATAATAATATTGTTAAAAAGTTAGCTATGTATATTTACAAAGCATGGGAAATAAGAAATACTTATAATACATATAACGATTAGGGTAGGATTTTTGGTATATATTTATGCACCGACTCTCGTAGTATATTGCTTTTTCTAAAATATCCAATATTTATTATTTATTTTGTGACAATGTACCGATTTATTTTTGATGTTTATAATGTGGATGACCTGTGACTTTGTTTTATGAATATTATATTGACATTTTATATATACTGGTGGACGTATTGTCTACTGTATTATCAAATAAAATAAACAAACACTTTATATCAAGAGTTGGCAAAATTACGGTGGCATAGAGGTGACATTCACTCCTGTTTTTTAAAATTGCACTCCTTTTGTTCTTTCTCGTTCCTACAACATACTAACACGAGGGAACGACTTACTTACTCGTGGGAACGACATATTTACCCGAGGGAGCGACATACTTACCCGAGGGAACGACTTACTAACTCGTGGGAACGACTTACTTAGGCCTGGGATCGAGATTGAAAAACGAGGAGTGCAGAACTAAGTAAAAGAGGAGTGCAATGAAAAAAAGATCGATGCCGTAAATAAAGGAGGAATGCATAAAACAAAAGACAATTTTTTTTAGCTCCTCGAGGGAACGAGTTAGTAAGTCGTTCCTTCGATTTATTAAATCGTGGGAACGAGATAGAAAAAAAGAGGAGTACTTTTAAAAAAGTAGAGTGTATGTCACCTCTTTGCCACCGTACACAATTTATCTCTTATTATTTCTTTTCAATATTAGAAATAAGCAATAATTTTCAGGAAATCGGATGTTGTCGATAATTTAGTCTCTGCACATAAAACAATAAATTTCACCATGTAACTGGACAAACGCCAGATGACATAATAGACTTTTCGCGTTTAATGGTCTCAAAACCCCAAATTGAATTCACATCTGCATGGTTTCTTAATTATTATTCTTTTACTTGTGTACATCAGCCGCTTTTCAGTACACTGTGTACATGAAAATACACTCTTTTTTTTCTTTTTTTTATATCAACATGCAATTTGAATGGTGAATATTTCAACAATAAAAAGCCAGTGTTTATTACACTTTTTGTATATGGTTGACATCCTCGCAACGTCAGCCCATATGTTTGTATTCATGCAAAAACTCGACAGCTTTCATGTCTGTAAAAGCAGGTGTGTTTTTACAGCTTGTAGCAAATTTAATCATTTTAAGTAAATTGTGTTGAAACGAGAAACGCAACATGTGTTATGTCTATAGGCAATGATTATGCCAACTATACAAATTAAATGGAGCCCTTTTGATGCTTGCGATAAAGTTCTATCTTGTCATTAATGAAATTGAATCTAATGGCATTTTTAGCTCATCTATTTTTTGAAACAAAAATATGAGCTAATGTCATCACCTGAGCGTCGGCGTCGGCGTCTGCGTCCGGTTAAGTTTTGTGTTTAGGTCCACTTTTCTCATAAAGTATCAAAGCTATTGCATTCAAACTTGGTACACTTACTTTCTATCATGAGGGGACTGGGCAGGCAAAGTTAGATAACTCTGGCTGGCATTTTGACAGAATTATGTGCCCTTTTTATACTTTTCAAAATTCGGTTAAGTTTTGTGTTTAGGTCCACTTTATTCCTAAAGTATCAAAGCTATTGCTTTTTATACTTGCAGCACTTATTAACTTTCATAATGGGACTGTGCAGGCAAAGTTATGTAACTGGCATTTTGACAGAATAATGGCCCCTTTTATTCTTAGAAAATTGAAAATTTGGTTTAGTTTTGCGTTTAGGTCCACTTTATTCCTAAAGTATCAAAGCTATTGCTTTCAGACTTGGAACACTTGCTAACTATCATAAGGGAGCTGTGCAGGCAAAGTAATGTAACTAAAACTTGCATTTTGACAGAATTAAGGCCCTTTTTAAACTTTGAATATTTGGTTAACTGTTGTGTTTAGATCCACTTAACTTCTAAATTATCAAGGCTATTGCTTCCAAACTTCAAAAACGTTCTTACTATTATCAGGGTACAAGTTGAATTTGACCTTGACCTTTGAATGACCTTTGAATGACCTTGACTGTCAAGGTCAACGTATTACATTTTGCTAAAATTGCCATAACTACTTTATTTATGATCAGATTTGATTCATATTTGGCAAAATCAACACTTACCTGTCATACCACAATATACTCCACCCGAACCATCCCCAAGCCCCACCCCAGAATCCCCCCAGTTTGTTTTCCCCATTTTCTTCTTATTTTTGAAAGATCATATAATAAATTACCACACCCCACAACAAACCCCCCTCTCAACCCCACCCCGACCACCCTTTTTTTTTTTTCATTTCTGAAAGATACTGTAATAAATGACCACACCCCACAATTTCTAATTCTTTATTTATGATCAGATTTGATTCATACTTAGACAAATAGATCAGCGGTCTGCACCCGCTAGGCGATGCTCTTGTTTAATATTGAAAACTGTTGTTTTTTCCTATACCGATCAGAGAGATTTTCCTAATGGACTAAACTAATGTTGACTGTTAATACATATGAACAGTTGGCTTCCACATATCAATTCCGCTTCAATTTACAATTGAAGTAGGGAACAATCGGTTGATTGTTCGGTTTTTGTTATGTATTTACATGGATTGTACAGCTATAAATAACACATAGATATTATAACAAGTGTTTATTTGTTTAACGCTTTTTAAGATAAAGATTTACAGTTCGTCAACTGACGCATATATTATCAACTCTGTACAAAACTTTGTGTAAAAAAGCACTTTGTCGGAGATACCGTTCTTATAGCGGATTCCTTTAAATTTCTGAAATGGATAAATGTACAGTTTTGCAATGCTGTGGGCTTATTATGATACTTTATTGGAGCCGTATTCAGGNTATGTATGTATGTATGTATGTATGTATGTATGTATGTATGTATGTATGTATGTATGTATGTATGTATGTATGTATGTATGTATGTATGTATGTATGTATGTATGTATGTATGTATGTATGTATGTATGTATGTATGTATGTATGTATGTATGTATGTATGTATGTATGTATGTATGTATGTATGTATGTATGTATGTATGTATGTATGTATGTATGTATGTATGTATGTATGTATGTATGTATGTATGTATGTATGTATGTATGTATGTATGTATGTATGTATGTATGTATGTATGTATGTATGTATGTATGTATGTATGTATGTATGTATGTATGTATGTATGTATGTATGTATGTATGTATGTATGTATGTATGTATGTATGTATGTATGTATGTATGTATGTATGTATGTATGTATGTATGTATGTATGTATGTATGTATGTATGTATGTATGTATGTATGTATGTATGTATGTATGTATGTATGTATGTATGTATGTATGTATGTATGTATGTATGTATGTATGTATGTATGTATGTATGTATGTATGTATGTATGTATGTATGTATGTATGTATGTATGTATGTATGTATGTATGTATGTATGTATGTATGTATGTATGTATGTATGTATGTATGTATGTATGTATGTATGTATGTATGTATGTATGTATGTATGTATGTATGTATGTATGTATGTATGTATGTATGTATGTATGTATGTATGTATGTATGTATGTATGTATGTATGTATGTATGTATGTATGTATGTATGTATGTATGTATGTATGTATGTATGTATGTATGTATGTATGTATGTATGTATGTATGTATGTATGTATGTATGTATGTATGTATGTATGTATGTATGTATGTATGTATGTATGTATGTATGTATGTATGTATGTATGTATGTATGTATGTATGTATGTATGTATGTATGTATGTATGTATGTATGTATGTATGTATGTATGTATGTATGTATGTATGTATGTATGTATGTATGTATGTATGTATGTATGTATGTATGTATGTATGTATGTATGTATGTATGTATGTATGTATGTATGTATGTATGTATGTATGTATGTATGTATGTATGTATGTATGTATGTATGTATGTATGTATGTATGTATGTATGTATGTATGTATGTATGTATGTATGTATGTATGTATGTATGTATGTATGTATGTATGTATGTATGTATGTATGTATGTATGTATGTATGTATGTATGTATGTATGTATGTATGTATGTATGTATGTATGTATGTATGTATGTATGTATGTATGTATGTATGTATGTATGTATGTATGTATGTATGTATGTATGTATGTATGTATGTATGTATGTATGTATGTATGTATGTATGTATGTATGTATGTATGTATGTATGTATGTATGTATGTATGTATGTATGTATGTATGTATGTATGTATGTATGTATGTATGTATGTATGTATGTATGTATGTATGTATGTATGTATGTATGTATGTATGTATGTATGTATGTATGTATGTATGTATGTATGTATGTATGTATGTATGTATGTATGTATGTATGTATGTATGTATGTATGTATGTATGTATGTATGTATGTATGTATGTATGTATGTATGTATGTATGTATGTATGTATGTATGTATGTATGTATGTATGTATGTATGTATGTATGTATGTATGTATGTATGTATGTATGTATGTATGTATGTATGTATGTATGTATGTATGTATGTATGTATGTATGTATGTATGTATGTATGTATGTATGTATGTATGTATGTATGTATGTATGTATGTATGTATGTATGTATGTATGTATGTATGTATGTATGTATGTATGTATGTATGTATGTATGTATGTATGTATGTATGTATGTATGTATGTATGTATGTATGTATGTATGTATGTATGTATGTATGTATGTATGTATGTATGTATGTATGTATGTATGTATGTATGTATGTATGTATGTATGTATGTATGTATGTATGTATGTATGTATGTATGTATGTATGTATGTATGTATGTATGTATGTATGTATGTATGTATGTATGTATGTATGTATGTATGTATGTATGTATGTATGTATGTATGTATGTATGTATGTATGTATGTATGTATGTATGTATGTATGTATGTATGTATGTATGTATGTATGTATGTATGTATGTATGTATGTATGTATGTATGTATGTATGTATGTATGTATGTATGTATGTATGTATGTATGTATGTATGTATGTATGTATGTATGTATGTATGTATGTATGTATGTATGTATGTATGTATGTATGTATGTATGTATGTATGTATGTATGTATGTATGTATGTATGTATGTATGTATGTATGTATGTATGTATGTATGTATGTATGTATGTATGTATGTATGTATGTATGTATGTATGTATGTATGTATGTATGTATGTATGTATGTATGTATGTATGTATGTATGTATGTATGTATGTATGTATGTATGTATGTATGTATGTATGTATGTATGTATGTATGTATGTATGTATGTATGTATGTATGTATGTATGTATGTATGTATGTATGTATGTATGTATGTATGTATGTATGTATGTATGTATGTATGTATGTATGTATGTATGTATGTATGTATGTATGTATGTATGTATGTATGTATGTATGTATGTATGTATGTATGTATGTATGTATGTATGTATGTATGTATGTATGTATGTATGTATGTATGTATGTATGTATGTATGTATGTATGTATGTATGTATGTATGTATGTATGTATGTATGTATGTATGTATGTATGTATGTATGTATGTATGTATGTATGTATGTATGTATGTATGTATGTATGTATGTATGTATGTATGTATGTATGTATGTATGTATGTATGTATGTATGTATGTATGTATGTATGTATGTATGTATGTATGTATGTATGTATGTATGTATGTATGTATGTATGTATGTATGTATGTATGTATGTATGTATGTATGTATGTATGTATGTATGTATGTATGTATGTATGTATGTATGTATGTATGTATGTATGTATGTATGTATGTATGTATGTATGTATGTATGTATGTATGTATGTATGTATGTATGTATGTATGTATGTATGTATGTATGTATGTATGTATGTATGTATGTATGTATGTATGTATGTATGTATGTATGTATGTATGTATGTATGTATGTATGTATGTATGTATGTATGTATGTATGTATGTATGTATGTATGTATGTATGTATGTATGTATGTATGTATGTATGTATGTATGTATGTATGTATGTATGTATGTATGTATGTATGTATGTATGTATGTATGTATGTATGTATGTATGTATGTATGTATGTATGTATGTATGTATGTATGTATGTATGTATGTATGTATGTATGTATGTATGTATGTATGTATGTATGTATGTATGTATGTATGTATGTATGTATGTATGTATGTATGTATGTATGTATGTATGTATGTATGTATGTATGTATGTATGTATGTATGTATGTATGTATGTATGTATGTATGTATGTATGTATGTATGTATGTATGTATGTATGTATGTATGTATGTATGTATGTATGTATGTATGTATGTATGTATGTATGTATGTATGTATGTATGTATGTATGTATGTATGTATGTATGTATGTATGTATGTATGTATGTATGTATGTATGTATGTATGTATGTATGTATGTATGTATGTATGTATGTATGTATGTATGTATGTATGTATGTATGTATGTATGTATGTATGTATGTATGTATGTATGTATGTATGTATGTATGTATGTATGTATGTATGTATGTATGTATGTATGTATGTATGTATGTATGTATGTATGTATGTATGTATGTATGTATGTATGTATGTATGTATGTATGTATGTATGTATGTATGTATGTATGTATGTATGTATGTATGTATGTATGTATGTATGTATGTATGTATGTATGTATGTATGTATGTATGTATGTATGTATGTATGTATGTATGTATGTATGTATGTATGTATGTATGTATGTATGTATGTATGTATGTATGTATGTATGTATGTATGTATGTATGTATGTATGTATGTATGTATGTATGTATGTATGTATGTATGTATGTATGTATGTATGTATGTATGTATGTATGTATGTATGTATGTATGTACGTACGTACGTACGTACGTACGTACGTACGTACGTGCGTATGTATGTATGTATATTAATATGAACTAATTTGCACATGCAAGCTATTGAACATTGCTATGTAATTTTTTATTTGTAGAAGTTGTATCAATGTATACCTATAGGCATAACGCCTTAAGTAGGCAGATTAAAATATCAAACTAAACTACGTTATGTAAATATTGTTGACTATCGATGTTTTTGAAGAGGCTTATCATATATTAAATAACTTTAGGAAACACCATTTGCAATATATTTATGACATATTAAGATGATCGAACCTTCATTAAAAGTATGGTGACACAACTGTTTCAGCTCTTATTTTTGTATAACTAGAAGCGTCAGATATTGTAAAATATTTGTATTTATCGTAGAATTATGCATTTTAACCAATACGTGTGAGTGAAAATTAACAGTGAATATTATCACTAATTTATTACCAGAACTATTGTTTGGCATTAAAAAAAACATTTGTAAGCATACAATTTTTTTTTGTTGGATTCGGTGCGCCACTGGTGAAAGTATTTTTTTCTATGATCACTCGAGAATTAAAATCGATATTCCACAAAATCCAACATATATCCTCTTTCTAATCAACTAATGGTACGCCTTTATCTGAGGTAACCGTAAGGGCTACCAAATCAGAAGTGCGGCATTTCCACCTGTTGTTATTTTATCAGCCTTCATTATTAACTAGCCAGACTAACTTGAGAGAAAAAAAACATTAACAAGGTGGAAAGGAAATCTCTAACAAAGATGAAATCCATTAAGTGTTGAAAATGTAATGGTGGTTTTGATTTTACAGAGAAAAACCACATAGTTTATGAGTAGAAATGATGACCATTGATTTCTTCCACTTACCACTAACACTGATGCCATTTAATGAGGTATAAAATGTGTCCATAAAAAAGAAATATAGTCTTTTAAGTATCATATCTGTAAGTCATTTTAATTATATTAATGATTACACTACATTTGTATTAAAACTAAGGCCTTAAGCACAACACAAATCGCCTGTTGCTATGGTAATAATTAGAGTTTGTTTTATTAAAACTCATCATGTTATTCTTTTGACAGTATTTCAGAGCGTAGAATAGTGTTGGTAAAAGCATCACTGGAAAACACACCACTACAATAATAATGATAATGTGCTTAATGTAATTATCCACTTGTATCTGAGAGGCTGACAGGTAATTACCGTAAACATTATTTCATGTCTGATTCTAACACAAGCTGTTTTGGGATTGGATGTCAAAAACCAAAGTAAAACACACAGGCATAATCTGACAGGCCATCACTTGGGCAAGCTGCAATGTCCAACACGTACTACTCCTATTTATTATTGCCTGATGGGTATTCGTCGGATACTGTGATTGCTTTGGTCTTTGACAAAGATTCGTGATACGAATTTATAATGTAATCCCTGCATTATTTCAACTTTCAACAAATTACTTTATTTCCGTAATGACAATTTTCAATCTTTCTCATTTAGCACGACATGCGATTGTGATCAAAACTGTTCACAACACTGGTGATTAAAACACTTTATTAATATTTCCGGAAATCATTTCAAAACTATTTAAAAACATGCCTAAATATATGCTGTACTATTTCATTTCGTAAATGTAATAACATATAACTTAAGTAAGTATTAACGACAATATAAATAAAACGTGTATATACAGTCGAAACTGAAAACAGCGGTCAGTCAAGGGAAATTACTAAAGTGACCGTTGTAGACAGGTGGCCGTTGTTTTAAGATGACCACTTTTTAGATCGTTGGTCAGTTAGTGCATTGCTTGGTCGTTACCCCACCCAGTCGTTTCGTTTCGTAAACATAGCTAATTTAAAAAAAGCTTATTGCCGAT
>VMBQ01013781.1:4849-15446 GCA_007657795.1 Dreissena rostriformis | reverse complement strand
ATTGCCGAAATATACATTGCATGCATTGTGTACAAAATCATATAAGGATAAAAAATAACTGTACTCATGTAGTGTTTATGTTTAAAGTATTCTTCAAAAAATGTGTTTTCATTCGATTAAAAGCAAAAAAACATTCCATACCAACTTGTTTTGATTAATCCCAAAGTGGTGCTTTAAACATGTACGTACATGTACATGCGAAGACTTGTAGATTTTAGATTATTAATACTGAAGATGCGTTTGAAATCAAGAAAAGGCAATGAATGAATTGCAAACAGAAGGATGGATATTTAACGGTCATATTTCTCACAGTATTATCTGACAAACAAACAAACAAACAACCATTTAAGC
Organism: Dreissena rostriformis; assembly: GCA_007657795.1. NCBI lineage: Eukaryota > Metazoa > Mollusca > Bivalvia > Myida > Dreissenidae > Dreissena > Dreissena rostriformis. The sequence continues at coordinate 15,095 of VMBQ01013781.1, read as the reverse complement.
GTTTAAAACATGGCTATAAGATCTTTTAAACTACCCGTGAAGATCACGAGAAAGTGATCGCCGCAGTGGCATGCAAAAATTTTGTAATAAAAATTGTTTATCATAAGCTAAATAAAACATTCGCGTCAATCACTTTTTGGTGTTACCGCACGTCTATAATAGACATTCAAAGTTTGTTTTACATTATTTAATCGGACTTCAATAGCGCGGTAACGACTTGATACCTTTATGGTATGTTTAATCCCATTATCGATAATTGCGCGAGCGGAATGTGTGACACCACACGCACCGTGCTGACTAGGTATTGTAACTTCCAGGCATTAGGCATCTTGAGAATTTGGACCGTACGTTGTACTCAGTGTATTTTACGTTGAAAATGACGAACTTCAAGGAGATATCAGTTCCTTTTCCGGTTTTGAGAGAGTTCGGTTTATTCAACATTTTTTTACAAAGAAATAGAAGGGGAAAATACGGGACTGGCTCGACCATTCGGAATCGGGAGATTTCCGGTATTCAGAGAGTCCGGTATTGGCAGAGTCTACTGTATAATAGTTAAGCTAAAAATACTAGAGAAAAGTGAGCACTTACACAAAATAATACATGGAGCCTGTTGGCAATATACTTAATAAGATCGATAAATTATAATTTGTAAATTAACCGTAATAACACACCTTGGACGTTAACCCTGTGAGCGCTGGAACCGGATTTTGAAGGCCTTTNATTCCAGGGATTTCCATGAAATTCCATGTTATACCATGGATTTCCAGCCTAAGTTCCATGATAACCCTGGACAATGTACACCCGGGAAGGTACAACTTACTTGTGGAAGTCATCAAACTTGAGGACATCGTTTCCTTTGCGGCCGAAGAAATGGACGAGTAGAGTCGTGTCTTGAATGGGCTCCACGCTCTGTGTACGTATAGAGAAGAGATGAAAATGCCCACAACTTTTAATGTAAACATTGAATCATTGGAATTCCCAACTCACTGGCCAATTATCTTTTGCCACACTCAACTGGCTATAAATAAGTTTTTTGTGGACATTAAAAAATCGTTTTAAAAGCTGTTACTGATTTCCTTATAACTTCAGTCGGTATTTTCACCAATGTTTGAATCATCGCTTACTCAAATGAAACTTAAATCATCAAAGATTCAAACTGACTGAGAATTAATAACTTCAATAAATTCTGTTTAACTGGTTAAAGACTTTATTGCAAACATCATAAGTATGTTAAATCAGTTGCAATTGGAATTTTCTACAAAATCATTCTTTTTCATTTTAAATGCATTACCTAAATTGTATAACGGGGCCTAGAACACTCGAGAATCAGTAAAGTGGTAGATGATTGTATCAAAACAAGTCCAAGCATGATTATTACTGCACACACGATATTTCAAAGTATGTCTCACATTAAATATTTGCTTATATTTACAGCAAAATATAGCTTTTAAACTTCCTACAATAATGATAAATTCTTCCCTTTACCAAGGTATGTTGGTAAAATAGGTTTGCCTCCAGACTTGCAGTCAATTTGTTAAGACATTTACTGTAGACAGTGCTTTGAATATCCAATAATTAGGACAAACACAATGAGGCCAGTTTGAAGCCTCTATAACGCTCAAAATTAACGAAAATTTTGTACAATGTTTCATAAAATAAAGATACCCCATAAATAATCAGTGCTCCTTATAGCAATAGCCAAAATTGCAACANTGTATAACAGGGCCTAGAACACTCGAGAATCAGTAAAGTGGTAGATGATTGTATCGAAACAAGTCCAAACATGATTATTACTGCACACACAATATTTCAAAGTATGTCTCACATTAAATATTTGCTAATATTTACAGCAAAATATAGTTAAACTTCCTACAATAATGATAAATTCTTCCCTTTACCAAGGTATGTTGGTAAAATAGGTTTGCCTCCAGACTTGCAGTCAATTTGTTAAGACATTACTGTAGACAGTGCTTTGAATATCCAATAATTAGGACAAACACAATGAGGCCAGTTTGAAGCCTCTATAGCGAAACTTTCGAACAATGTTTCATAAAATAAAGATATCCCATAAATAATCAGTGCTCCTTATAGCAATAGCCAAAATTGCAACGCTAGATGTGGTCTGGTAACATAGATTTAACAAAATACAAAATGCTCTTTTTTAATTATTTTTTTGTCACAATATATTTCGTTTTAATTTCCAGCAACAATATCTATTTATACGACAGACGAACACTAAATTGGTACATGTGTTGAATATATTGTACCACAAACAAATAAAAGAGAGCATTTAAAATTGTATTTTGTTCAATCTTTGTTTCCAGCCCACATCTAGCGATAAAATTTTGGATATTGCTATAAGGAACACGGAATTTTTATGGGGTAACTTTATTTTATGAAACATTTTATGAAATATTCATTGATTTTGAGCGTTATAGAGGCTTAACCATAATCTACACAATGTTCTGTTTTAAACCATCTGTTCAAGGCATATTGTTAGAATAGTGAAATTAATCTATGTTACTGAATATGGTATTATTTTGAAGTCATATTGTTAATACAGTAGACTCTGCCAATACCGGACGGTCTGGGGACCGGCCTGATCGTCCGGTTTTCAGAGAATTCCGGTTTACAAAGAGTAGGCATATTGCCGAAATATACAATGTATGCATTGTGTACAAAATCATATAAGAATACAACAAACCATATACATTTACTTGTACCATGTGATAACTGTACTCATGTACTGTTTATGTTTAAAGTATTCTTCGAAAAATGTGTTTTTATTCGATTAAAAGCAACGAACATTCCATACCGACTTGTATTGATTAATCCCAAAGTGAGCGTGGTGCTTTATACATGTACGTACATGTACATGCAGTGACATATGTCATATAGGCGAGTGAGTCATGTTTGAGTTCGCTATAAATAGCTCTGAATTAATTAAGTTTTATTTGTTACTTGTAAACGAATGTTGTGGACACACAATTTATTATTCAAGACATAACACATTTCACAAAACACACAAAAAACAGCGTCATATTTTCAAGACATTCATAATCTAAGCAAGTCTTGTCAAAACCTACACATGCACGAAGTTCACGATTTATTTAAAAAGTCTGAGATCAATCTCTCCTTCAGTGCACATTTCTGCTTCACGGTTGAGAAGTTGATTCCGGGATCAGCTTAATCTTCTCCTCTAACGTAAGCTCTACGCATCTGCGTTTAGCTGGAGGCTGCGACATTTTAGATTTGAGAAGACTTGTAGATTTTAGATTATTAATACTGAAGATGCGTTTGAAATTACGAAAGGCAACGAATGAATTTGCAGACAGATGGATGGATATTTAACGGTCATATTTCTCACAGTTTTATCTGACAAACAAACAAACAACCATTTAAGCGTTTAAAACATGGCTTTAAGATCTTTTAAACTACCCAAATCACAAGAAAGTGATCGTCGCAACAGCATGCATTAATTTTTTAATTAAATTGTTTATCATAAGCTTAATAAAACGATCGCGTCAATCACTTTTTGGTGTTACCGCACGTCTACAATAGACATTCAAAGTTTGTTTTACATTATATAATCCGACTTCAATAGCACAGTAACGACTTCACACCTTAATGGTAGGTTTAATCCTATTATCGATAATTGCGCGAGCGGAATGTGTGACACCGCGCGCGCCGTGCTGACTAAGTATTGTAATTTTCACGCCTCGGGCATCTTGAGAATTGGGACCGTCCGGTGTAATCAATGTATTTTACGTTGAAAATGACGAAATTCAAGGAGATATCCGGTCTAGTTTCCCGTTTTGAGAGAGTCCGGTTTATTAAAAAAAAAATAACAAAGAATTGGCAGAGTCTACTGTATATGATATACAATTATAACTGTAGACAAAAGAGGCTATGTTTGTTATGAAGATAAACATATAAATAAATGTCAAATTCTTAGAAAGACAAACAACTATATGGCACATGCAATCAAGTTTAGTACAGTTAACTGGCAACAGAAAAACACTGCTACTGCAAAGCTTAAATTTATTAGCTATTCAACGCGAAGAACACTCAGAAAAACAAGCATCTTAAAAAAAAAAATGAAACAAAAGAAATAAAATCATGAAATTCAAATCCATCTGAACTGTGTCTGAATAATAAGAACATAACAATGTAAGAGATAGAAAAGATAATCACAATAAATGAATTACATCATATTGTCTATCTTTACAATAGTACATTTTAAACATACTTTTTCTTAATAATTTAAATTGTGAACATGTTTGTAATGCAAGGTTTTCTTCGAACACACAGCATTTGCCAAGCAAGGGTTTACTTTCAAGTGCAGTTAACATCATTTGGCAAGGTAATTTTGGACTTGTGTCACACATGAAAACTGTAAAACTGGGAGGTTAACAGGTCAAAGCAACTCATTTTTTATGTCAATACCTCATTTGAGCACATTTGCTTGACTTTAAAGTGCTAAACTACGCAAGAAATCATTGAAATAAGATATTGTCTACACAAGTTTTACTTTTATGATTAGTTTAAATTAGATTTAATTCAACAGCTGAAGTCTTAGTATTACTTTAAAGTAATGATAAAATAACTTCATTTTTAGATGGAGTCCAAATAAGTTTAATTTTAAGATGGACCCCAAACGTTTCACTTTTAATAAGATGAATCCCAGTTAAATTTTGTGTCAAGAAAATATGCTCCCAAAGGACAAAACAGTCAACTCTTAATTAACATTGCATTGGAGTCTTACACCGGCTCCTCTTCTGGCTCTTAGCTAAACATCAGAATACAGACATTACATTGGATTTCAAATTGAACAAAATAATTTTAAACCTAATTTTTCATAAAACTTGCAAATAATATACACAATTCTAAACAAATAATACAAGAAACCGTCGGAGACGGGTGATGCTCCCCAAAGTTTTTTTTTGTCACAATATTGCACTATATATTCAGATAAAAGGAAACGTCTTGAGGGGCATAACTTTGGACAAAAAAATACGATGGTTTAGCACCTTGAAAGAACAGCAGATTTTATATTTTGTTTTCATGGACATATGGCAACTCTGAAAAATCATCCGACCATAACCGGCTGATAATATGCACATCTCCTCTTGGTAGTGAAGCTTCCCATAAAGTTTCATTGAATTCCAGTCATTAGTTGCTGAGAAATAGCCCGGACAAGAATTGCACTATATGTACAGTTAATGGAAAATTTCAAAGGGCCATAACTCTGTGAAAAATCATCCAACCAGAACTGGCTGATAATATGCACATCTCCTTTTGGTAGTGAAGCTTCCCATATACTTTCATTAAATTCCGGTCATTAGTTGGCAACTAATATTATATCTTATAATATATAAGATATATATAATATATATATATTATATATAACCTATCTTATAATATAAAGCCAAGTCATATATACAACAGCTATACAGAACATGTTTGAAATGACAACAACGTATGCACATACTTTAGGTTCGGAGTCATTTTCGTCCGCAGTTACAGCTGGTACTGGTGCTGTGACCCCATCATTACCCTTACTGAACACACCTTCAAGCTGTATTAGTAGAAAAAACAACACTATAACTATTAACTCAACATTCTTTCACAAACTGGTCACCACCGCAAACTTGAAAATTATAACCTTTGCTATCGTTCCTATCTTAGATAAAAAAAGTTCTATTTTTGCATTTGGCAAATGTTTGATGAGGAAAATTTTGCCAGAAACTTCTGCGAGGTGGTATTTTATGATTGTGTTCATTCGATACATTAGATAAATGGTGAATGTTTGTGTTTATGAAATTCAATATTAACCAGACATTGCTTTAAAAAAAGAAAGTTAAAATTATTTGGGATTATATTGAATAATTTTCTATAAGCATTAATAATATTATTGATGGTTGTTTTAACTGTTCTAGTTAATTATTTTATCCATGCACCATTGTTACAAACATAACATTTAACTTCATGGTAGTTAAATATGTGATTCCTTTACTGACAAACACAATAAAGTTACAAATAAATAACTTTTGTAATGGTCAGCTTTCGAAACGAGGTTATACATTTCCACAACCAAAAAATGTGATCTTTTGTTTTAATTTTACCTCTACCCAATTAAACATACACATGCATATTAAACAGACAATAGTGAGCAATGATGTTAAATTAAGTTTTCATCTGTAATTTTATCCAAAACTTCCAGATTTTTGTCCACACACTTTATTAATTTTCATCTCTCATAATTGTTTTTTCTATATGTATCATTCCAAACTTTACCTAATTTAGCAATGATTCTACTTAACAATATAATGCAATTATCACAGCATTATGTATATGCTGGAGCTTAGTTGTTATATAATCCTTTGGTAAAGTTGTATGACAGGTAGCCAGGATAACAATCTGCAAAACAGATGCATATCAGAAAGAAAAATTATATTTTAATGAAAACTAAAAAAAAGAAAGAAAATATATATTTTAATGGAAACTAATTCAATCAAACTCTGAAGAGCTAAGAAATAATATTTTCATCACCAAACACGTGCCTGCCCTGAAACAAATAGAAACTCTTCTGAATGAGTGATTCTAGCTACTCTGACTGCACAATGCTTTGGCTTAAGCGCTCTTGCAGGTAAAAAAGCGAAGCTAATGTGAACTATTAGTTGCAGCAGCTAAGATTATGCTTTAAGCTGATATACAATGGTAGCAATCAGGCATAATATGTATAATATGCAGTGGCCGTAACAGTGGCATGCCTATTGAGCAACTAACGACAGAACCATTCTATTTGGCTAGCGCTTTGAGCGCTGGAACCGGATTTTGAAGGCCTTTGCAAACAGTTTGGATCCAGATGAGACGCCACAGAACGTGGCGTCAAATCAGGATCCAAACTGTTTGCTATTCTGATAGTATTCTTTGAAAAAAAATTGAAGAAAATACTAATTTTAGAAATTCAGCAGACAACATTTATGCAGACGACAAATTTCCCAGCATGCAAAGGGCTAGACAAACATTTGAAAGTATCAGTGTATGTTTTTGTAAAACCTTTGGGCTTCACATTATATTCTGAATCTTCGAAAACAATTCAGCATTGGTTATGCATTTTGTACTATTAAAACGCAGAATGAAATTATAATTTCAGCCACAATTTTGTCAAAAACCTTATAAATAACTCAAAGAATGTAAATTGGAAAAAAAAATCATGGTTATGTCGTTGCTGGTTACAAAACAAGATGCAACAATGTGCAAAGTTAAAGCAATAGACATGAAGAAAAAATATACATGCAGGTCAACATAGTGGCAGCACATGTGACTACAAGCAGATTAACCCTTTCCAGCTCAGAGTCAAAGAGAAAATGGCTTTATGCAATCAACATAAAACCAGAACAGCCTGCGCGTAGAGTAACTTGCAGTCTGTTCAGGTTTTATGCTCTTTGCTGCTATCAGTAATTTAGGATTGGAAATGAAGCCTTAACAACTTTAATCTATTAAGAAAGGTCTTTAATTTCATAAGATTTTCTAAGAGACTTCAATTTAATGCGTCAAAATACGTATCTAAGTGTTAAAGGGTTAAACAAGGTTAGGATGGTGACTTGGATATATGTTCTTTTGTCTTGTTGTTTTATTGATTCATATGGCAAATGGCGTGTTTTGTTGATATATATTATGTACCCAGCAACAATATATCAAAACGTTTACAAACATATATATTGATGACAAACCAAAAATGCACACATGCATATAACGTTTACACATATGCAGCACTGTGATTGAACAGTGGTGGTCCAATATGCATTACATATTTTGTTGCTAGGTTACATAAGTAATCAACGCGCATTCACCCCATGACCTACGTCAAGTAAAGACTGAAGGTGCATTTTTTCTCTAGGCACAAACTTGCGCTCACTGGGTGGAAGGGTGAAGAAGGATCTCAACTGAAAAAAGATGGCAAAATCAACAATGTAAAAGTAGCGCAAATGGTACAACACACAGGCATAAGTGCTGACATCGTAGGATGTCAAAAAGAGCTTGTAGAAAAGAAAAGACACTAACGTCTCTCAAGTAAACTATTGTGCAACTTATATGACTAAAGAGTTTATATTTTAAGTGCCAGTCTAATGAGTTAAAATATGAAGAGTACTGCCAGTCTGCCACTAGACAGTACAAAATAAATACATGTATGTGCAATGCAAAAGCAACCATCACCTTGTAAGGTACTTTGTAGAACAACAGGGCCATGATGGCCCTTAAGCCCTCACCTGAGTTCACTAACACCAAGACCTGACCTGATAGAAGGCATGAACTTACTAAGAGAACAATAGGATAGACCTAAATGAACAAGAAATGTGTCCATTGGGCATGGATGCCCCACATTCCACTTTTGTCTCAAAACTCTGATTATGTCAAACACAAGCTGTTTATGGTCAAATTAGACTTTTGACCTCTCAGTGTGACCTTGACCTTAGAGGTTATGTACCAATCTCCTCATGGTAGTCTTTTGTGCTAAATTGTCTTCAAATTGAATGATGAATGAAAAAATTATGGCCTGGACAAACTGTCTCATGGCACAATTTGATCTTTGAAGTGTAACCTTGACCTTTGAGATTGGGAGACAAGTGTAAAACACGACACATAATCTTTTGATGAATTGCATTTGAAACAAGTTCTTTTAAACTCCATCAATATATGGCAAAGTTTTGGCTGAGACAGGAATTTTCAAGATGTTTATGGCCAAATTTGACCTCTACGTGTGACCTTGATCTCTGAGGTAGGAAATTGGTTGTTACACAAAAAGTACCATCTCCTCAAGCTTGTTAATTGTGGTAAGTTATCATAAATTAACATGTATATGACAAAATGACAGTCTAAATAACCGTTTAATGGCAAAATTTGATCTTTGGACTCTAAGGTGTGACCTTGACCTTTGAGGTGGATTTTTCAAAATCCATTAATATACAATAAAGTTGTGTTGCCACTAGATATTTCGCACAGATGTACAGAGGTCAATACGTACAGTGCAACTGCAATACGCCCCTTCTTTGAAAGGGGGCATTAAATTTATAGAACCTTGAAAAACAATAACATAGAGGATATTTGTTGGATTTGGTGGATTATCGATTTTAATTCACGAGTGATCATAGAAATTAATATTTTCACGAGTGGCGCAGCCACGAGTGAAAATATATGTTTTCTATGATCACGAGTGAATTAAAAGCGATATTCCACCGAATCCAACAAATTTTCTTTTTATTTTATGCTTTTTTTCACAGTTTATATACATTGTTTAAGAGTTTAACTAAAGAATGTCCTTGGGATAATGACGTCATTTCGTCAAAATAATGACGTCATTTAACAGTAAACAGTGAAAATTATCGATAATTTTCACTGATAATTTTCATTGTTTGAAACAGTGAAATTATCAGTTTTAATTCACTGATATTTCTCTATAAACCACCGGAAAGCATTAAATAAACACAAATAATACACACACATAAACTGAACTACCATGAATAACATTGCAGTCACAGAGACTAACTGCGGCAATATTCTATATTCAATATTAATAAGAGTTGTCTCACATCTTACATAAGCTTAATTTATTACTAGTGGTAACAAGTTTTTTTTATTTGAGCTGGTGACCTAGTTTCTGGATGCATGTGACCCAGATTCAAACTCTACTTAGAAGATGTCAAGATAAACATTCTGACACAGTCCCATCATGATTGAGTCCTAAATGTTCAATTGTGCCATGGTTTAAGTTTTTAGACGCACATGAACCAGATTCCAACTCAGCCTAGAGGTTATCCAAATGAACATTCTGACCATGTTTCATCTAGATGTCATAACTATGGCCTCAAGAGTGGTAACAAGATTTTTATAAGATTGGACCTGGTGACCTACATTATTGAAGCATGTGACATATATTTGAACTCGGCCTAGATATTAGACAGAAGAGCATTCTGGCCGAGATATTGGACAGAAGAGCATTCTGACCAAGTTCAATCAAGATTGGATGAAAAATGTAGCCTCTAGAGTGGTAATGAGCTCAAAGTAGGAGCCACACACCAGGCCTCTAGAGTGGTAATGAGCTCAAAGTAGGAGCCACACACCAGGCACCCCACAACTGTAGCCTCTAGAGTGGTAATGAGCTCAAAGTAGGAGCCACACACCAGTAGCCTCTAGAGTGGTAATGAGCTCAAAGTAGGAGCCACACACCAGGCACCCCACA
>VMBQ01013780.1:0-16655 GCA_007657795.1 Dreissena rostriformis | reverse complement strand
CAATTCACAAGTCTTATCGCTGACGTAGATGACATTAGAACATTCAAGACCAGGTCTATTAGAACATGTGTTGAAGTGCTTCTTGTAAACTCCTTTAGGGAATTCGCTACTCGGCTCTTTGTTTAATATGACAATTGCGCAAGTAATATTGGTCATACATACGTCTCAAAGAGCGGTCAATTGATGCATGGTTTTGCATATGTCCAGTTGGAGCTCATGTAGTTATATCATATGCGCACGTTACAAGTGAGATGTGGTATATTTGTTTTCGATGCCACCAAGCCGATCAGATGGGCCAAGAAATTGCACTGTAGACATATCAGATGCTGCTAACGCGTCGTATTAATTAACCATGTGTGGGGATTTACATGTATAGCCTGCATTAGCTGCATTGGTGGTGTTATTTAATGCGTACTATATTATTTAAGATCCTCTGTGTTTCATAAATGAATAGTGATTGCTTCTCACCGCGCTCAATCATATTCAAAATTACTTTCACATCTTATCAGTTTCTACCTTACCTATATACAAGTGTCGGCATACGTGTTTATATTCCTTCGTACTTATTAGTGAACTCTAAAAACGAAAACACATAAAACATAGTTAGTTTTCTGCATAGATTATTTAACATTGTTTTTGCTTTTAAATATATGTTAGTAAAGTACATGAAAAAATATCACTCTCTGTCGGCACAACACGATTATGTTCTTGCAATAAAATACACGCATCTGAAGTATACGAATATGTTATATACATGATTGCGGGATCAATGTGTGATTGTTTTGGGTAAAACATTTGGCGAGGCGAAGCTTAAAATATTTTAATATACATTTTATTGTACATTGTATATGATATATAACGTTAAACAAAATTCAAAAAGCAGTTTTTAAACAAAAGAATAATAAAACATGTGGACCTGATAAAATATCAGCAGAATTCATAAAAAGCGCTTTTGATATCATATCCTGATATCGCAGGAGAGAAATCAGTGTTAACACTCGCAGAATTTTAGAAAGTGATATTTTCCAATTATCTATACAACACAGGGCAAAACATGAAACAATGCATTAAAATTAACAGAAGTATTGTCGTACCATACAAAATGCCGAACGACACAAAAGACGCTAATACTGTTGAAATGACGTTATAGCTTGTTTCTAAAAAAGTTGTTCTGCAAACATCAGATTAATATGTCAAAATACCGTTGTATGCTTTTGACATATAAATGCAATAGGACAATTACAACTACGTATAGTAGTTATTATCATAAGTCTTCAAAAGAGAAACACAACTTTATGTCTGTATGCACTTTATGTCTGCACAATCTGTCAATTTCTTTCTAGATCAATGTGAATGATTTTCTTAAGCCCGTCATTGTTAATCACTCACACATGACACTCTGTGTGTGTGTGTGTGTGTGTGTGTGTGTGTGTGTGTGTGTGTGTGTGTGTGTGTGTGTGTGTGTGTGTGTGTGTGTGTGTGTGTGTGTGTGTGTGTGTGTGTGTGTGTGTGTGTGTGTGTGTGTGTGTGTGTGTGTGTGTGTGTGTGTGTGTGTGTGTGTGTGTGTGTGTGTGTGTGTGTGTGTGTGTGTGTGTGTGTGTGTGTGTGTGTGTGTGTGTGTGTGTGTGTGTGTGTGTGTGTGTGTGTGTGTGTGTGTGTGTGTGTGTGTGTGTGTGTGTGTGTGTGTGTGTGTGTGTGTGTGTGTGTGTGTGTGTGTGTGTGTGTGTGTGTGTGTGTGTGTGTGTGTGTGTGTGTGTGTGTGTGTGTGTGTGTGTGTGTGTGTGTGTGTGTGTGTGTGTGTGTGTGTGTGTGTGTGTGTGTGTGTGTGTGTGTGTGTGTGTGTGTGTGTGTGTGTGTGTGTGTGTGTGTGTGTGTGTGTGTGTGTGTGTGTGTGTGTGTGTGTGTGTGTGTGTGTGTGTGTGTGTGTGTGTGTGTGTGTGTGTGTGTGTGTGTGTGTGTGTGTGTGTGTGTGTGTGTGTGTGTGTGTGTGTGTGTGTGTGTGTGTGTGTGTGTGTGTGTGTGTGTGTGTGTGTGTGTGTGTGTGTGTGTGTGTGTGTGTGTGTGTGTGTGTGTGTGTGTGTGTGTGTGTGTGTGTGTGTGTGTGTGTGTGTGTGTGTGTGTGTGTGTGTGTGTGTGTGTGTGTGTGTGTGTGTGTGTGTGTGTGTGTGTGTGTGTGTGTGTGTGTGTGTGTGTGTGTGTGTGTGTGTGTGTGTGTGTGTGTGTGTGTGTGTGTGTGTGTGTGTGTGTNAATGCTTTCTTTTTAACTGGTATGACAGAGGATTAGAACTGAATGACTTTTATTAATTAATTAGCTCTAGTTGTGAAAGAACTATTCGCAATGTCTGTACTTATATTCACCAAATCATTTCTAAGCAAAATATTGACCGAGGGATGTAATGACTTTCTATTGTTGTACTTATGTTCACCAAATCATTTCTAAGCAAAATGTTGATCAGGGATGTAAATGATTTTCTATTGTTACCTATGTTTATACTCAGGTTCTATTCTATGTAATATCTTTACTTATGCTCACCAATCATTTTGATATGGTGTCGATATCTCCAAGGTCAAGGCCACACTTTGAGAAAATAGATTGAATTTTATTGAATTTGAAACAAGGGGGGTAACTAGAGACAATCAGTGACAAAGTACATTTTGAGTTGTCTCCCTTATCAGATTTTTTTTTTTCAAATTGAAAACCTGGTTTTGTGACAATTTTGTCCCTTGTCTTTTGTTGCCTATGTTTATACTTATGTACTATTCTATGTAATGTTTGTTCTTATGTTCACCAAATCATTTGTAAGAGATGTAAATGATTTACTATTGTTGCCTATGTTTATACTTATGTTCTATTCTATGTTATGTTTGATCGAGGGATGTAAATGATTTTCTATTGTTGCCTAAATATTATGGACCGGAGGCCTTATTATTGAATAAATTGAGTTGAGTTGAGTTGTCACTTGGAATTTTGAATGGGGACGAGATGTAGTTGATTCTCGTTTTGGTTTTATTTTATCGCTCCTCAGAAAGTTACGATTCTAGCGCTATGTTCTGTTTATTACCATTGAGTATTTACATTTAATAAAATTAAACAAAATTCTCGTTTATTGCGTCGATGTTTTTCAAAATACTTTTTTTCTAAGACTGACAAAATAGCGGATCCGTTTAAATTTACAAAGGTGTACCTGAATGACGAATGGTCATAAAGCATTTTAATCACCGATTCGAATCTGATGTTATGGATGAAAGTAAAAAGTTATCTTTTTCATTTATTATTCTTCCAAACCCATTTGTATCAAGTACCCGAAAACAAGTAATATAACAGTGCACTTAGTTACAAGTTGTAAAGACATATCACATATGATACATACTCATTTCATCGATTTAACCAGATTATGTTTATTAAGCAAATGGTTTGTTCACAGTAATATTTATAAAAATCACGAAGTTCTTTACACCATCGAATCGTGTTTAGTACCAACTACGATACACACTTTACGACAAAACAATAAAGACCATAAATGACAAAAAAGCAGACACAAACAATAAGCATAATAAGTTACATATCAAATTCACATGTCTACAATGTCCATTCTTACCTATGAGCTGGTGTTTCCAATAGTATTCAAGAGCAACATCTCTTGAGTGCAAAAACAGTTACCTGCTCCTGTCGACCTATGTTTTAATAACAATTTAATAAATTTGTACTATATATTTTTAGAATCGGGCTATTTGGTAAATTAACAATTACGTACATCACCATTGTTTCAATAGAGCACTAAAAGATTTAAGTTTAACATAACGAGGATCAATCTATGAGTTATATTGGCACCGTACGTAATGTATCATAAGTTTACTTAGTAGTGTGTTACTTTTTCAAGTTGTGTAAATAAAACTTTGTATTTCTGTCAAATCAAGAAGGTCATTTAATATATTCACTGTCCCTCAGAAGTCTTGCCGACCTAGAAGTAAACCAGTACAAAATGTGTAAACTTGTACCGGCACTAGAGAACTGCCCTAATTGAATCAGAGGTAGTTGACCGGGCTAGGAATCTTACTATGGTATCCATGGTTAGACAGAACAGCGTTTTTCCACCAGAGCAATATAATATGCATTCAATCCTATGATATTGTTAAGCATATACATAAACAGATACATACTGGCGCTTAGTTGATTAAATGTGATCGAAACACATACATCATTGTTATTGCGTGATATGGGAACACATATATATTGCGCCTTCGATGTAGAAAGTCAAAGACATTGGTAACAAAAAAATAATAATTTAAACGTCGCAAAACTGGAAAAATAAGACAACAACACCAATCCGAGTGTAAAATGAAAAAACAATAACTATTTAAATTGTTAAGGACAATAGTATTTGAAAAACTGCTTGCAGCGATGCACAATGTGTTTGGACTTCTCTATAACTCTGCCTAGTTTTGCGTCTAGTTATTCATATTCATTTTTCCAAAATCATAGTCTGAAGGATTTCTAGTACCTATACACAAAAACGGCATTATCAACAATTGTTATTACTACAGGGATATTTCACTTGTGAGCTCAATGCGAAACTTTTTATTAGAATTTTCAGTAATCGCATGGACTCATAGGCTCAATCTGCTTTTAGGAAAAGACGTTGTAGTAATACGCAAAAACTTAATAATTAAAAAAAAAACAAAAAACAACAACACCTTTAATTTTATACATTTGCCTGTCATAAAACCATCATACAAATTTCCGACGACTACCGGTTTGGTTTTATATCTGTGTTTGCATTTGAAAGGTTGTTTTTATTAATCTACGTCAAGGAGTATAATCATATAAATGCAAGCCGCACAGGTTAACCCGGGACAACACTTTAAGTGGATTTTGATAAGAAGAAACTTCATTTAAACTAAAAGGACCATTATAGTGTTTTCACTGAAAAGCCTTTGCGGACTAAACAAGATGGACAATAATTTACGCACATGCATTAAGCCCAGTTTTCCAAGAGCGTAGCACAAATCAATTTGAGAATGTCAAGCACGTTTCGGGTGCTTATCTGCAAAGGGATGGTTTATTAACGGACGACGTGGAAGCTGTGTGCAAATCTTCTGAATTAACGCATAGATAACGCAGATGACCAATTGCGTCATGCTTATACATGATGTAATGGTCTGCGATCTGTCACTGTAACATATTTGGTCAGAATTAGTATTGTCCAAATACATACAACTACGTAAGTATTGAAACACGCAAGTTAGTATTTTTGCCAATACGTGCTCCCCATATATAAAAGAACACACTTTCTATCGCGGGCTTAATTGTATTTCAATTAGGTGTTTTTTTCATCTAAGACAATTATATACTCCGCTTATCCAACATGTTAGATTAATACCATTTTAATGAGAAGAATCTCCATTTGGTTGTTAATTACCAGGTTCATTAGAAGATCATGGCTAAACTACGAAAAAACTGCATTGGCTCAACATCTGCACAGTAAAAAAAGGTAACATAATGTTACGGTTTCTAATCATTCCGGAAATAACGAGTATCGGTAATTTACAGAAAATAAGGCACAAGAGATGAATATACACGTTCTGTATTCTAAAGTCATTAACTAAATAAATTGCAATCGTGTGCTTTTTCTTAAAGTCGTTCATTGAGTACTAGAATGTAACTCTAAGATTGCAGACGTTAGAAAAGGCATGTGCCCATTGGTTGTAAATTATTGGGATGTACAGCGTACTGCAATTTCTCACTTTAAAGGGGCAATCTTTGATCATTCCTTAGCCCAACCCCCATCAGTGTGGTTTAGTGTTCCTTTGATTGGAATCCTGCAGTGGACTAGCTCCTTATTTTTATCCTGGAACGGGTTCAAATCTTCCTGTTGTTCTACATTGCTTTAATTTAATTATTCGCAGGTCATGTTCTGATACAATCGCATCTTTTACCTTAAATATGAGTAGGATCATACGCTGTAATAATGCATCATCTTATAACTTAAAAGATCTTACAATTAATACTTTTTATCGGTATTCCCTCTGTGAAATATGTTTGGCACAGACTATACTATATAACTTATGGAGTTTACAATTAATGTTATTATGTTTCATTTACGTTTTATTGAGCTTTAACTTCACCCTTAATTTTTCCTGAGATATTTTTATAAGCTTTCGCGTTTCTTTTATTAAGCAATTCAAAATTCAAATTTCTAAATGCGAAATAGACCTTGGATTTTTAACAAATGAGTATATTTTTTGAAATTCAAAATTGTATTCAATCTTTAAAAAGTGTGGCAGCAACTAAATAATTGAATCATACACATATACCACGAGCATATTGTGTATTTTCAGAAAGATGTTTCCTTTTTCATACATGTATATATAAATTAGGTTTTATCGTAGTTCTTCTTTCCAATAAATACCCGTTGCATATTCCACATATATGTGGTTTTATGAGAAATTACATTAGTTACGTACAGTATTCGTTCTAATATGCGCGCTGCGGCGAGTTCATTTTGCCGAGGATGCGCTGCAGATAGAGACTAAACTTGTATGTTTACTTATTTTTTTCATTTGAATATCAACCACGTATCTCAGCTTCCAAAATATGTGGCTTCGTGTTTTAGGACATGGAAAGATTACGGTAAACGTACGACTTTATCATTGGTCCATTGCTACGAATATTTGCATTCACACCAGTGGTATGCATTATTGGTAAGAATAATTTTGCACGTTTGAATGATAAGTCCGAATATATTTGTATCGAAAACGTCAGTGCTAGTTAGTGTACACAGATAATCACTTAGTAATACTTTTGAGCAACAGTATACAACAGCTGACTGTGGAGAAAGAGCATTCCATTACATTATCTCTTCATTCAGTTACGTCTATTTCATATTATGTATACGCATATGACCGCAAATTGTTTACTTGATGACATGAAAATGGATTTGTTAATTACGTTTGTCCTTTTTTGAGGACAACAACGTTTTGCCTGCAGAACAATGGCTTGCCCATTTGTCATTCCCGACAGATTAATGAGGACATGGATCGAATAGTATTATTAAATGATCAATAAGGCATTCATTAGATTTTATTTAATGGAAAAAGCATGTTCGTCGGAAGTTTTAGCGGAGTAAGCAAATGCAATCAAAAAAGTATTCAATATCATCAAGTATTGTGTATATTAACGGCGATAAACTTTCAATTTATTTTCAATATATTATTAACAACCATGCAGCATAAAACAGCGTCTTATATCCACGAAAGAATGTTTGTGTCGTCAACTTGAATGTTTGGTATAGTTACTTCCTAAAATTATCATTGTGTTAGTTGTGTTGGCGCTTCAGTCTGTGTTTGTTCATTTCTTAAAGTACATATATTTTAATAATATTATTATGTAATAATATCGGGACGTCGTTGTCATACTTCATGGGATATGTGTACAGAAAAATAGTAAAGATTGAATGTGCATCTATCTAAATGCGAAAAATTCGAATGCAAATGCCAAACATGTGAACGTAGAACTGAATATTTGTTCTATACGTAGATAGTTGAGAGAGCAAGAAATACAATACGATCAAACGGATATATAGTTGAACATCTTTTTTCTGAAAACACACATTGACATGTTTTAAATTTAAATGTGAATCTACGTTTTGTTTCAAATAAGTCATTTAATTGTTTTAGCAGAACATCATAACAATTCACATGTAGCTGACTAATGTATCCTTAAAGCGCCCCAAAAAGTGTGTGTAATTGTACAAATCGCATTTCTTTGATACCAAATAACGTTCCACCTATGATTTAATGTCCACTCTAAATCAGCTCTATATATTCAACTGTGAAATGCCTCATGAAATTCTATTTCACGGAACACCGACACAAAACCAACACAAACCAACACGTCACTATACATACGTATTGTTATCGACTTTTAGCTAGTGATATCGAGGTATGATAAACATCTTCACATAATTTCACCTTTTTCAATACCAATCTTTGATTTATTGATATGGTATCTAGCAAAAAAAGAAGTGAACNATGTTTTTCGTTGAAAATTCCGGCTTAAAAAAGAGTTAATCTGAGTTCACCACCGTGCAACGAAAAAACGAAATAAATAATTCTTTCATTCTGAGTATTCGCACTTCTGTTTACCATAATCAATGCAGACGTTTGTGCTTACAAAATGGATGTTACTCAGCCATGCGAATAACCACACAGGCCTTGATACTGCATTTCTGTGATTTCGTATACAGTTTCCATAAAAAAACCATTGCATACCACATACAAATTTCATGTAACGCATGCATTCAAGGTTTCATATCCTGTTTTGCACTTACTGTCATTGTGTTTTATCAAGCGCAACAGCAAGCATACAACTGCTAATGAGCTAGTTTATTTTGCATAAACTTCAGACATAATCAAGACAACACAATAGTGTATACAGTGGATGTGCTCTCAAGCGCATTGATATATTGAAGATTTGACGGGCACAACTACGTTGTTCTAGAACGTTGGATAACAGAAACATAACAATAACAACTGGTAGACAACACCATTAAATTACAGGTAATAGGCCGATCGCGTTGTTTGAGCAAACATATTTCTGGAACAAAAACGTGAGTTTAATATTTTAAGTAATGATTACTAGTTTTTGATATTTATCATTTGCGATAAGGGCGCATCATAAGGAATGCATTTTATTTTATATGTTTAACGTTTGTACTTTCAGGCATTCATTCAAAACCGAAATGAACCGCGTTCAAATCTTCTTCGTGTTGGGATTACTGCTGGTGATAGATCTATGTTCAAGTTATCATGAACGAAACTGTTGTAGGGGGTGCACGGAACTTCAGGAGTGCATTGTGTTTAGTGGCATATACTGTCGATGTCGTGGCAATGCTGCTGACGGTGTTGGAGGGGCTGTCTTCGGCTTACGCTAGCATAACTGTGTTGAGTCACCGTGACCTAGAATTTCACACGGTTGCAGATGTTAGGATTAGGGCTAAAGGAGTGAAACCGTGTTACTTGGATTCAGTAAAGCACTGTGTTCGTAAAGGATTTGAATTGACGCAGGCCATGAATAGTAAAACTCATGATTAAATTAATATGACAATGTACGAACTCATATGTTTTACCTTCATGCGGTTTATTTAGATGTGTATTAAATTAAATATGAATTTCATATACAAAATACGCGTGTTCACTTTTCCCAAACTCGTTGGTTAAAGAACAGAACAGAACAGTTTATTCAGACTTCAGCATGTAAAGCTCATCGTCATTGTCATACATAAACAATAACAGCATGCGTTTGAAGTAAATGCAAAATATACATCATTACGAATAAAGATCAATTTACATAAGCATGAAATAAAACAAAAATCGTTTTTCGTGAGAATGTTAATACACAATGACCACATAATGTCAGGCGTAGTTTAATAATTGCAATAATTATTGCATAATTATGTACCTAGTTTTTTTTTGTAAAAACGTTATTTATTTCAAGCTACACGTATTTTCTTTTTCTATATTCAAAAATTGACGTTTTTTAAATAGGAAAATCATTAATGTGGAGTCAAGACATATAATCGCATAAATCCAACATTATTTTTGTAGGTTATTTTCATACGTAGCTCAATAATTTTAGAGCTGTATGGTTGGGAAATGCCGATACCGTTACAAGTATATGATATAAAATCTACCTCAAGCCATGTTGCACTTAATTGTCGTTGAATATTGTTTAATTAGTATCCTATTGTTGACCATCTATACTGAATCGTAACTATACTTGATCTATAGGGATATGGTTCCTTGGTGAACATTAATTACTATCATATTATTTAGAAATCAATATATAGGGTCTAAATATAATATCTCCACATATTTATACAAGTATTTATCATACCCCAAAGTCGACCATCTATTTGAAAATCTATTGGATGTGAACAATTTGAGTACTTTATAATCCACCGAACATATCATTTTGAACTGCATACATTAACGTGTCTCTCAATTTGAAGGCTCCATGAGAGTATGTTGCCAACTTCTGTAAAGTTTTTTTTTCGCTTTGCATTTAACGAATATGTTTAAGCACACTCGTGTGGATTATATAAATATTTTGGAATATATTATTTTCGAATATGGATGTTTATGGGACGCTTAACAACAAAAAGAAATTGTCTTTAATACCATTAATATTGCAGATGACACATTTCGTATCATTTCATTGCATATGATTGTGACGACCGATTTCAATATTTAATTTATGAGATAACAAATGTAATTTGGCCAATATATTTCTATATTTTGGATTATTAAAACAGGCTTATGTATGCTGATTTTTCAAACTTAAGTTGTATTTCTGTATACACATCAAGAGACGTTGCGTCTTCTAGTACTGACCGCCAATTGCTAAAAATCGTTTAACCGAGCGAAGCGTTAAAAATCATTTAATCATTCTAATGTATCTTTCGATATACATTGGTAACCTACCAAATTCATTATACGACGCACGAGCATTTAGTATTATGAAATTAGTTTATACAATTACCGACAATAATATAAGTGCATGTACTTGGAAAACATTATCATAAACCAGAAAACTCATCCAGCTCGTATGTGTGTACTGTTATTATGTTCGCATGTCAAGCATTAATTATAACATATCCCATTACGGTTTATTTCTACGTGTTCTTATCTATACAATATGAGAACCAGAGTGCATGATGTAACAACTACTGACCGTACGGTGCAAGTTTAATATTAAAACGAGATATAATAAAAGCCAAGTCATTCGAAAATGGGTCTAATGCGATATGTGGCGAGAGTAGCTCCAGACCAGCCAGTGACCCACACAGTCTGATCATTATCTACACTATCCGCTACGTTATCCGCTTATGAAACCACGAAATCTTTGGCGTCTTTATAGTGGAATACGCTTGCTGGTCTGAAGCAACGCTGGCCGCATGTTTCATTAGACCAATTTCCGCTTGACGCGACTCATTAATTATTTGCTTTAATGTTGATGCCAATAAACACCGCCAAGCAGATCCTATTCTTGCAATCCAGTTACCTTCAACGAAACTTCGTTGAACTAAACTACCGGTAGTTTTATGTTCATTTCCTCCAGCCCAATCATTAGTATTCCGTGTTAATTAACATTTCTTTACAGACAACTTAATTAGCACATATATCGCATTGATTATGTAAATTTCAGACAAAACATGTTGTTAGATATCAATTTAAACATAAATACTAGTTTATTTTGATATCGTAGAACATATTAAAATGCAGCATTTCTACTTCGTTTATGCAGTATGTTCGATAAACGTATAAATAAAAGGGAAACAGTTATACGCACAACCAGACAAAATATTACGCGAAACCATCTTCAGAAAAAGCAGCATTCATTGTCGGTTACTTTGCTTGTTTATTGCTGTCAGTCTGTTTATGCAAGTATGTTAGTAACGTCTTTATCTGCACATTAAGTATACGTCACAGTTCATAACTTGCGTCAGACTTCAATAAGAATAAAATATTTGATTTATGAATTATAACTTAAAATTATAAATGATCAATCGAGTTTGCTGTAATTTAATTTGTGTTCGTTTCCATAAGTCAATATTTTGAAATATTATTATAGTAATAATTAAAAAATTGTTAAAATTCCGGTCGCGACTCGCGTCTTTGTTCGTCGTTACCGAAACCCCAATTTTGTCATAAATTTGTATTTTGTCTTTTATTTACAAGCATGAAACCGAACGTTTGAAGCTCATTGCTTTCATTAATGCAATACTTCCCTTTAACATTGTCAAATATTCATTTTATTATAAGGGATGGACGGTATGACAATGATTGGTATTTACTTCGAGAAACATGTTGAGTGGAAATAAGATTCGTATCAAACTCCGTTCACAGTCAGACACGATAATCGAGACCGGGTTACAGAGGCTTGGTCACAGATTTTCGTATATTCGGCGTAGCTGTTTCATTCAGCTTTTCACCTTAGCTGACTTTGTAAGCGTCCAATAACATGTTTATAAAATTGCCCGCCTGTAGGCCCAAATGAATTCATGGCATTTTCGTATTTGTTAAAAATACCAAAACTGTTCGAAATAGAAAACGTGCAATATAGAAACAGTCATCCCATTTACATCAACAGGTAATTTCATTGACTTTCTTTTTTGTGAAGTATAGGGTAAACAAAATTCCAATTATGCGCGGGCTTAAACGAAAAGAGATACAGTAGTGCGTTTTGCAACGATGTTAACTGCGTGTTCAGCGTAAAACAATTTTATCTCTAATAAAAAAGCTAAAACGATACAACAGTTTCACACTAAAGGTTAGGGTATCATATTTAATAATTACTACCATATTGCATTTTGTTCATCAGTATATGTTATATCATATAAGTATTGGTGTTCGTTCTGACCAACATATTTTAAAGTGTTTTCAAAATTGACCTTTTAACATGTAAAATTATTTATTTAAAACAAGTCGTCGTTCTAGCTGTGACCTTACTTTAAATGCATTGCAAATCATCCCGCAAGGTATCAAGGTCAGTTCGCGTTCAGTAAAAGAATCTTTAAAAACACGCCATATCGTTTACTAGTTGAAATGGAATTTTATTTTGACAAGAAACACCTTTAATGAAGATATTCGGCCATAGTATTAGTATATGTGAATAATATATTATTAATGTGTTTTCAATAATTCCATGATAATTACTATTTTTGATTAATTTAATAAGAATTATACCACCATATCGGCCAATGTATTTAGCATGATCGCGATGATTTCCGATACTATTAATAATCGATTCAAATAACAATGTCCGGCAAGCCACTGAATCAGGTCTGTTCGAAGAACACTCGTATACATATTTTAAATATGTATGGGAGATTCTTGTGTGGTTGATTTATATGTTTTTATTTCATTTCCATTCTTCTTTTGTATTTATGTTCTATATTTATAGATATATGTTCAATAATATCTTATCATAAAACAAAAAGCTACGAAATCTGGCGCAACACCCCGTAATTGATTTGCGTATGAAGCAGCTTAGAACTGGGCAGAAAGGCAGTCGCTGCCATTGATTTCATTGAGAGTGTTATATCCTCTTTGAGACTTTAATTTTGTGTTGCAAATGAGCTGTTTCCTTAACGAGGTCATTGAGGTTATATTCACATATTTATTTATGTATAGTGTAAGTGTTTTCTATTTTGCTTCCGTTTTCGTCCTATGACAGATCATTTCCCTAATGGATCCATACTGACAGGTTGCCTGATAAAGGAAAATGTAAACGCTTTTAACGTGCCATAGACGATATAGGAACTTGATAGAATGGAAGAGACCTGATTTGATATATACAATGTCATAATATACCATGTATGTATTATAGTATGTATGTGTTTTGTATTTGTCATTTGTAATTAAGACACCATATTGCGCGCCAATTTCGTTCACTTCAATATCATAATTGCTATATTATCCATGACAGTAACTGTATTCTACACATGCGATTGGTATTTCGATTGAACATAATGGCGTACAAATATGAACAGTAGTAATATTCCTTTGTTGTCTTTTTTAATGTCCACAAATTCAAGTAAAATATTTTCAGAACAACACGAATAGTATAACAAATATTTGAATCATTATTTTTTGCTTATTGTTGAGTTACATGCTTTTAACACTTCTCATGCATTATCAACTAACAAGTGCATTACTGTCGATGGAGGTAATCTCGGTTTGTATAACCGGTTGTGGTTCGCCCTAGTGCCAGACTTAAGAAGCTTGGATTACCGTATGTGCGATATAGCAGAAACGATTATATATGCTTGCTATATATATTAACAAATCTGCATTTAGCTCGAATTTGACATGCCCTTTACTGTCCCCTTGTTAAGGAACTAAATTGTGAGTGTGATAATATTGGTCAAAATAAATAAAATACCATATATATATATATATATATATTTATATGCCATATATATGAGTATTTTCGTCAGAAGATATGTTTCCACGAATTCAAGGTGAAAATATAAGTATTTTTATATCTTCAGACCGTAGTGAAGCTTTAATAAATTTTGAAGACAGAAAATCTGAAGACATTTTCGTAACTGCTTTTCAATTGACCAGAAGCTTTAGTTTACATCGCAAATCTTAAAATATCAGATTAAATGTGTTGTTTGAAGTGTACTCGTTTCAAAATGTGAAATAAATTTTAAAATGGGGAAATAATACAATACTTCAACCAGCGTAATGGAAAAACGACTTATAATTAAATAATCCTTACTAGCAATTCCAGTAATAAGTACGGAGCTTACAAAGTTCAGTGTTTTTTAACAATAGGCTAGTCATCTGGAAACACCGTTATTGTTTCATTTTTATGTGTTAAAATGTTTCTGAATGATAAGTTCATAAATGAAAGCTTTAGATACCATGTTCGTTACAAAATGTATGCATTAACTCTTAACTAGAAAGAAGCGGTACGTTAGTGGACTATAAAACTATATAAATTAGTTAATATCATGGTGATATTTCACATATAGATACAGAGGTTTAGCCTTTAAGCTACTGTGTTATCAAAATGAAAGTTCAATTGTACATAAATTAGTGGTGTGAAGAACACATTATTTTGCCGTATGGTACGGAGCTATTTGGCACGCGTAGTTTTATAATGTTGCAATATATCAGATTTGAATTTTTTAATCGGATTTGCGATCCATTCCTGCGTTTCAAGACATTAATATATTTAATGAAATGAAGTGAATTTTCGATTTTATGATTTTGAAACAGTTAAAATAAGTGTGTTACCAGACGTTAATAACATTGCAAAATATGATCCAGTTTTTTTATATATCGAAATTGTTATATGCATGCATACTTGAAGTGATCGTTGTCAAAATAATTTAATCCATCATTGCGCAAAGTTACATTTAATGTATACTATAACAATGCCATAACATGAAAGTTTCCAAATTTGTTTATTAACTTGAATATAAGCCACGTTCATCCATTTTCAAATTAATGTATGTATAACCAATGTTTTTCTATAACATAATTCTGACTCATAACAACTTGGTTAGTAATAAACAACTTCATATGACACCACTAGTTGTGACCCAATCTACACATTGCCAAATATGTCGGAGGAAAAATAGGATACCATATTTCTATAAAGTTGACTTATCGCGTTTGGGCGGTTAGTCTAAGATTTCCACATTAAAAATAATAGTTTATATGTTAGAAATAAGAGGTTTTCAATGGGTGAAATATAAGTATCTGCAGATCAAATGTAAAAGAAGAAAATAAACCATGAAAAAATCGTGAACGACAATTAATCGTTACATTCGTTTTGTCACTTGTAATTGATGTAGTTTTTTTTATTCTTCATCAATTACGTCTGAATTTGTATATTTCTGAATTTTATTAAACATTTGTTAACCAATTTCAAATATATGAAACTAATAACGCTCTGTTTATGGAATAATTAGATCACATTTGCACTTGTATATATACAGCTCAAAGGACCATATTATGTTGAAAGATGCATGTAGCCGTTTATAAGGGCGTCAGTGTTGTGCTACTCTGTCTATTAAAATATGATGTGACCTTAGTATAGTAACGCCGATTCTTATGCAAAACGACATGAATTACGAGCTGTGTTCATAACCAGCTACACTAGTGAGCTCAAGGTAAATGCAAAGTAAACCATAGCTGATGGCATCAAAACCGAACGATCAAATTGCTTTTTTATTGTTTAACATTGCACAAAACACTGAACATGAGTTATGTAAATGAGCGAAAAAAAATTAAGAGTGATAATAGACTAATATACAAAAGACTTATAGACTTTAATGATAGATAAAGTATTGAAAGATTCACTTGCATTATTCAATACTTTTGTTTTTTTTATAAGTATGTATTTATTCTGTTTGTTTGATTGTTTGATTGTGTATTTATTTATTTATTTATTTATTTATTTATTTATTTATGTATTTATTTATGTATTTATTATTTATTTATTTATTTATTTATTTATTTATTTATTTATTTATTTATTTATTTATTTATTTATTTATTTATTTATTTTTTATTTATTTACTTTTTTTTAATATGTATTTGTTTTTTATTCATTTATTTAGTAATTAGTTATTTAGTTGTTTAGTTATCTAGTATCAATAATGACACAAATTATTCGTCACTTTTGCAATTGATTTCGTTCAATTCGACACATAGTTATGCTATTTTGGATAAGTTGTGTCAACTTTTCTAAAACCGATATAGATATACGCAGGTTTCTCGAACACTCGCAAGACGAATTAATGAATTAAACAATGTGAAACGTTTAAATAGGAACACAAAATGCTAATATATGTCGGCCTTCCAATGTTATACTTACTAAAAAAAGCATGTTATTGTTCACAGAATGAGCTATGAGATGAAAAACATGCTGTTAAAACCATGTGTTATATTCAGATTAAGCCGAAACATATTGATATGATTGATATCATAAAACTATATAATTTAATAAATCTAATTAGTTTAAAGTTAAGCTCAATTAAATGATTATAAATATTCGAATTCAGAAATATAATGCTAAAAAATTAATGCGGTAAAAAAACGACAGACAGACAGACATACAGACAGACAGACAGACA
>VMBQ01013777.1:0-15806 GCA_007657795.1 Dreissena rostriformis | reverse complement strand
ACATACACATGGCGATACATGCATACATACATACATACACATGGCTATACATGCATACATACATACATATACATGGCGATACATGCATACATACATACATACACATGGCGACATATGCCTACATACATACATACATACACATGGCGAAACATGCATACATACATACATACACATGACGACACATGCATACATATATACATTCACATGGCGATACATGCATACATACATATATACACATGGCGACACATGCATACATACATATATACATATGGCGATACATGCATACCTACATACAATTACATGGCGATACATGCATACATACATACATACACATGGCGATACATGCATACATACATTCATAAACATGGCGATACATGCATACATACATACATACTTACATACACATGGCGATACATGCATACGTACATACATACACATGGCTATACATGCATACCTTCATACATACACATGGCGTTACATGCATACATACATAAATACATACACATGGCGACACATGCATACATACATTCATACATACACATGGCAATACATGCATACATACATACCTACATACATACATACATACATACATACATACATACATACATACATATGGCGATACATGCATACATACATACATACACATGGTGATACATGCATACATACATACATACACATGGCAATACATGCATAAATACATACATACATATGGCGATACATGCATACATACATACATACATACACATGGCGATACATGCATACATACATACATACACATGGCGATACNCAAACAAGATTTACAGATGTATGGTTGTTTCCTGAGTCAGTTATAATTGAAAGCTTTATTCCTTTGTTAAAGACTAGACTTAGGGACCAGTATGTATCTGAGTGGAGAGTAAATGTTGATTCATCAACTTCATTACTACTTTATAAAGAACTTAAACCTGTATTTGAAAGGTCTTTGTATTTAGATGTGATTGACAATAAAAAAACATAGAAACATCATTGCTAAAATACGCCTATCATCGCATAATTTGTTGATTGTAACAGGCAGCCATTATAGCATTAGCAGGAACGAAAGAAAGTGCGCTTTATGCAATTTAAATGATTAAGAAGATGAATATCACTTAATACTTAAATGTCCGTTTTACTTAGAAGAAAGATCCAAATATATATATATATATAATCATACTTCTTAGTACGGCCAAATATGCACACATTTTTTACACTTTTGAATAGTAATAATAAAGGAGCGCTTAGGAAGTTAGCTATTTACCGTTTAATATGCTTTAAAAAAGAGATAATTTTCTTTTTCGCTGACTCAACGTCTATTATTTCATTTGTGTACATTTTGTTATGAACTGAATGCATATGTTGTGTTGCCTGATACCACTGTTTCCGATACACATGTTGTTTTAATGCCAAAATAAGTGCAGTGTTTATATTAACACAAAACACTCTCACGCATACTTGTTTTCCCCTATCTTACACAAGCACACACGTATACGCACACCCACGCACAACACAGACACACGCACGCACGCGCGCGCACACACACACAAACACACACAATTAAAGCTGCAAATTATTGGCGATGCTCATCATACAATAGGGCAGTTTATAAACGGGTATAAAATGGTCATGTGACCGACAAGTCACGCCCCTCAATCCGGCGATCCAGAAATAACGGTCACCAAATAAAGTATTTGGATTAGAATTAGGATTAATTTCGAGCAACTTTAGTTAAAAGAGTTCAAACCAAAATAGAATAGGATACTGCAGTGGCGAGACATTCCTAATTAATTGTGTTGTTACAATTTAACAAAAATAATAATTTCATATACTTAATTATACAACTAGTTACATATAATACAAAATAATTTATGCATGCTAAGATAAAAAAAAGATCATTTTACAATACGGCTCCTGTTTGTTTTGCTGTTGTGATGTTAACATTCTGACGTTATAATTGAGGGTATTCTTTCATACGAGTCTCGCTCTGTGAAAAGGGGGTTTAGTGCCTGTGCGTAAAGTATCGTCACCGATTAGCATGTGCAGCCCGCATATGCTAATCAGAGACGACACTATCAACTTTTATAATATTTTTCTTTGAAAGAAAGTCTCTTCTCAGGAAAATTCAAGTTTAGGCAGAAAGTGTCGTCCCTTATAAGCCTGTGCGGACTGCACAGGCTAATCAGGGACGACTCTTTACGCACATGCATTAAAGCCCATTTTCACAGAGCGAGGCTCATATATATCCTTGATTTGCCTGTACGGACTCTGTGACGACACTTTATGCACATGAATTAAGCATCGTTTTCCCAGAGCTCGTCTAAAATTAATTAAACGGAATATTAAAAATGACAATATGTCGGATATCTACTTAATAGTTTCATAAAAAAAAGTCAAATTGTTTTATTTCATATAACTACCTAACTTATATTTAAACAATTAAAAATAAAACGGCATAAAACATTCAATAAAAATTTATGATATAATGGGTAATCACCCTTTAATCCGAGGCGATATTATTTTGTTACTCGTAGTCCGGTGAGAAAATATTTTACTACACGCGTGAGAGTATGTCTAATATTCTTTAGCGTTTAACGTTTCTTCAAACGCATACGTTAGCAGTTCTTAAAATCATAATACCCGAATGCATGCATAAGTTATTACCGGTAGTTGACATTGAACCATGGGTGTTATGTTAACTTACCTTAGACAAATGCGTGCTACTCTATGACAGTTCAAATTTCCCTCGACATATTGATCACAAGAAATCTACGACAACATGAATTTAATCAGCTACATTTGTAGCATCACACTTACTGAGACTATATATTTGTGTGAGTAAATGAGCATAGAAAGATTGAGCATCACGGCCTCTGTTTGATTTTTCTGGAGGAAAATAACACGTAAATAAAATTATCAATGTCATTGTATACACTTGATTTTTTTTGCAGCATGACCGATATGTAGTAAATTCACGCTAATTCTATTTGCTGCAGGAAATTGGAATAAAATGTTAAGACGTCATGTGTCACTGTGGTTTCTGTCCCATATAAAAAACAGCCCAGATTCCACATATTAACCCATTTATGACTAGCGTCTCGAAAAAAGGCCTTGGCAAACAGCGTAGACCCAGATGAGACGCCGCATGATCTCATCAGGGTCTGCGCTGTTTGCTTAAAGGAATTTCTATAAGAAATATTCTAAATATAGAAATAAATATACTAGACATCCCTAATTTTGGAAATAAATTGATCCGATTTAAAAGGACTGGAGAGTCCATTAGGCATAAATGGGTTGAGCGTTAATTTTTTTACTTAAGTCAAAATTGTTTGTGCTGCAAGCGATACAGCTTACTAGAGTGGAAGAACAAATAGTATACCCTTTTGGCTTGTTTGTATTCAATATGGTAAGTTAATGTGCTCCAGTAATGTACCAAGCGAGATTTCCTGGAATATAGATTAGCACAGTCAACAATTATTTTGTCAGTAATTCGCCACTTTCGCAATGTGTCGCATTTGGCGACGATGGCGATGACAGCATAGCCCCTGACTATGATCCGCAATTGTCACACTTTCTGATCCGCAATTGTCACACTTTCTGATCCGCAATTGTCACACTTTCTGATCCGCAATTGTCACACTTTCTGATACTCAATTGTCACAGAAAGCTCAACGAAGATGTAAGAGTTCTGTCTCAGGTATAAACAAGGAAGTCATGCCTATCGTTTTATGAATGATGCAGAATCGTCGCGGTGGTTAACTATTCTCAACATATTCATATGGAATGCTGAAAATGTCCAAGCATACTATAATAGTTGTATACGATTGTATACGGAACTATTCAGTGTATATTTAGTGTATGTATCTATAAAAAGTCATCATAACCAACAATAAAACACACACTTGTTATTGAATTATTTAATTAATACATTATTGGCCAAGACAATATTTTCAAAAGTTAATGTAAATTGTACAACTACACATTTAATATAAAATATTTGAATGTAAAATCAAAACAAGTACACTCTTACACAAATGCACACAGTAATACAAAAATGCTTTGTTCTTGGTAAGTTAATGTACAATGAAGCTTTTTATTCTAAAAGAAACACTTCTGCCACCATATAAAGGCATTCTATTTGACCATCACTCTGGGAAAACTGGGCTTAATGCATATGCGTAAAGTGTCTTCCCAGATAAGCCTGTGCAGTCAGCACAGGCTTATATGGGACATCACTTTCTGCCTACACTAGTCTTTATCGAAGAAGAGAGTTCCTTTACATGAAACATATCATAAAAGCAGAAAGTGTCGTCCCTGATTAACCTTTGTTAATTATAATTGAGAAGTATGAGGATTTATTTCGGCAACTAATATTGAACGTATTCACAGAAAGTTCTGTAAAAGACTGTTAAATGTAAAACTGTCAACAAATTCGATGTCAATTTATGCTGCAGTTGGTCGGTTTCCTTTATACATTGGTAGATACCTAAGAGTTATCTTTTTTTTTAAACTGCACCAAAAGAAACAAGGAAATTGTATTCTTACTACTGTCATTAAATAAATATGCAAAAATTAGAAATTGAAACACAAAATAACGCTGTTAATTGGTCCTCCAAAGTTCGTCAAACGTTGAACCAAACAAGATTTACAGATGTATGGTTGTTTCCTGAGTCAGTTATAATTGAAAGCTTTATTCCTTTGTTAAAGACTAGACTTAGGGACCAGTATGTATCTGAGTGGAGAGTAAATGTTGATTCATCAACTTCATTACTACTTTATAAAGAACTTAAACCTGTATTTGAAAGGTCTTTGTATTTAGATGTGATTGACAATAAAAAAACATAGAAACATCATTGCTAAAATACGCCTATCATCGCATAATTTGTTGATTGTAACAGGCAGCCATTATAGCATTAGCAGGAACGAAAGAAAGTGCGCTTTATGCAATTTAAATGATTAAGAAGATGAATATCACTTAATACTTAAATGTCCGTTTTACTTAGAAGAAAGATCCAAATATATATATATATATAATCATACTTCTTAGTACGGCCAAATATGCACACATTTTTTACACTTTTGAATAGTAATAATAAAGGAGCGCTTAGGAAGTTAGCTATTTACCGTTTAATATGCTTTAAAAAAGAGATAATTTTCTTTTTCGCTGACTCAACGTCTATTATTTCATTTGTGTACATTTTGTTATGAACTGAATGCATATGTTGTGTTGCCTGATACCACTGTTTCCGATACACATGTTGTTTTAATGCCAAAATAAGTGCAGTGTTTATATTAACACAAAACACTCTCACGCATACTTGTTTTCCCCTATCTTACACAAGCACACACGTATACGCACACCCACGCACAACACAGACACACGCACGCACGCGCGCGCACACACACACAAACACACACAATTAAAGCTGCAAATTATTGGCGATGCTCATCATACAATAGGGCAGTTTATAAACGGGTATAAAATGGTCATGTGACCGACAAGTCACGCCCCTCAATCCGGCGATCCAGAAATAACGGTCACCAAATAAAGTATTTGGATTAGAATTAGGATTAATTTCGAGCAACTTTAGTTAAAAGAGTTCAAACCAAAATAGAATAGGATACTGCAGTGGCGAGACATTCCTAATTAATTGTGTTGTTACAATAATAACAGTTCGTGAAATAAAGGCTTTATGCCATTTAAAAGGGTCTCAAAAATCTGTATTTAACAAAAATAATAATTTCATATACTTAATTATACAACTAGTTACATATAATAAAAAATAATTTATGCATGCTAAGATAAAAAAAGATCATTTTACAATACGGCTCCTATTTGTTTTGCCGTTGTGATGTTAACATTCTGACGTTATAATTGAGAGTATTCTTACATATGAATCTCGCTCTGTGAAAAGGGGGTTTAATGCCTGCGCGTAAAGTATCGTCACCGATTAGCATGTGCAGCCCGCATATGCTAATCAGAGACGACACTATCAACTTTTATAATATTTTTCTTTGAAAGAAAGTCTCTTCTCAGGAAAATTCAAGTTTAGGCAGAAAGTGTCGTCCCTTATAAGCCTGTGCGGACTGCACAGGCTAATCAGGGACGACTCTTTACGCACATGCATTAAAGCCCATTTTCACAGAGCGAGGCTCATATATATCCTTGATTTGCCTGTACGGACTCTGTGACGACACTTTATGCACATGAATTAAGCATCGTTTTCCCAGAGCTCGTCTAAAATTAATTAAACGGAATATTAAAAATGACAATATGTCGGATATCTACTTAATAGTTTCATAAAAAAAAGTCAAATTGTTTTATTTCATATAACTACCTAACTTATATTTAAACAATTAAAAATAAAACGGCATAAAACATTCAATAAAAATT
Source organism: Dreissena rostriformis (assembly GCA_007657795.1). Lineage (NCBI taxonomy): Eukaryota > Metazoa > Mollusca > Bivalvia > Myida > Dreissenidae > Dreissena > Dreissena rostriformis. The sequence goes on along the minus strand of VMBQ01013777.1, from coordinate 9,400 downwards.
TATGATATAATGGGTAATCACCCTTTAATCCGAGGCGATATTATTTTGTTACTCGTAGTCCGGTGAGAAAATATTTTACTACACGCGTGAGAGTATGTCTAATATTCTTTAGCGTTTAACGTTTCTTCAAACGCATACGTTAGCAGTTCTTAAAATCATAATACCCGAATGCATGCATAAGTTATTACCGGTAGTTGACATTGAACCATGGGTGTTATGTTAACTTACCTTAGACAAATGCGTGCTACTCTATGACAGTTCAAATTTCCCTCGACATATTGATCACAAGAAATCTACGACAACATGAATTTAATCAGCTACATTTGTAGCATCACACTTACTGAGACTATATATTTGTGTGAGTAAATGAGCATAGAAAGATTGAGCATCACGGCCTCTGTTTGATTTTTCTGGAGGAAAATAACACGTAAATAAAATTATCAATGTCATTGTATACACTTGATTTTTTTTGCAGCATGACCGATATGTAGTAAATTCACGCTAATTCTATTTGCTGCAGGAAATTGGAATAAAATGTTAAGACGTCATGTGTCACTGTGGTTTCTGTCCCATATAAAAAACAGCCCAGATTCCACATATTAACCCATTTATGACTAGCGTCTCGAAAAAAGGCCTTGGCAAACAGCGTAGACCCAGATGAGACGCCGCATGATCTCATCAGGGTCTGCGCTGTTTGCTTTAAGGAATTTCTGTAAGAAATATTCCAAATATGGAAATATACTAGACATCCCTAATTTTGGAAATAAATTGATCCAATTTAGAAGGATGGGAGAGTCCATTAGGCATTAATGGGTTAAGCGTTAATTTTTGGACTTAAGTCAAAATTGTTTGTGCTGGAAGCGATACAGCTTACTAGAGTGGAAGAACAAATAGTATACCCTTTTGGCTTGTTTGTATTCAATATGGTAAGTTAATGTGCTCCAGTAATGTACCAAGCGAGATTTCTTGTAATATAGATTAGCACAGTTAACAATTATTTTGTCAGTAATTCGCCACTTTCGCAATGTGTCGCATTTGGCGACGATGGCGATCGACAGCAAAGCCCCTGAATTTATGATCCGCAATTGTCACACTTTCTGATCCGCAATTGTCACAGAAAGCTCAACGAAGATGTAAGAGTTCTGTCTCAGGTATAAACAAGGAAGTCATGCCTTTCGTTTTATGAACAATGCAGAATCGTCGCGGTGGTTAACTATTCTCAACATATTCATATGGAATGATGAAAATGTCCAAGCATACTATATTAGTTGTATACGATTGTATACGGAACTTTTCAGTGTATATTTAGTGCATTTATCTATAAAAAGTAATCATAACCAACAATAAAACACACACTTGTTATTGAATCATTTAATTAATACATTATTGGCCATGACAATATTTTTAACAGTTTATGTAAATTGTACAACTACACATTTAATATAAAATCTTTGAATGTAAAATCAAAACAAGTACACTCTTACACAAATGCACACAGTAATACTAAAATGCTTTGTTCTTGGTAAGTTAATGTACAATGAAGCTTTTTATTCTAAAAGAAACATTTCTGCCACCATATTAAGGCATTCTATTTGACCATCACTCTGGGAAAACTGGGCTTAATGCATATGCGTAGTGTCTTCCCAGATTAGCCAGTGCAGTCAGCACATGCTTATATGGGACATCACTTTCTGCCTACACTGGTCTTTCTCGATGAAGAGAGTTCCTTTACATGAAAAATATCATAAAAGCAGAAAGTGTCGTCCCTGATTAACCTTTGCAGAGGCTAATCTGGGAAGACACTTTCCACAATTTCATTAAGCCCCATTTTCCCAGAGCGAGGCTCATATTTAGTCTATAAATTCACTTTAAAGTGCCTATAACTGTTGAAACAGTTGGGAAACACTTAATGTCTTACAACCCAAGTTTTCACATGAAGTGGATATTCAAATACCATGAACACAGTTTTAATTTAGTAAAGTATATTATATTGCATACACGCTATGCCAATGTAAATTATTGAGCATTTGTAAAATGTACAACTTTTCATTACTTTCAATCTGCTTAATCAATATATACAATAAACTCATTAACATCATTTCACTCTGTCAAATTGTCAAATAAATTAAAAAAGATTTGTTTACTGAATTGTATTTTTGAAGTATGTCATAAAATGTTTTTACCTATAAAAACATAAAATACTATGAAGAACCTATAAATATGATACTGCAAAAAAAGTAAGTTATAGCCCTAATAACTTGACAAAGCATACAGGTATTTTCTATATTCCAGATAAAAAGCCTTGCACACGATTTTCAATTTAATCTTCTGTTATTTGGAAGGATGATTATTCCTAGATGAAACGATAATTTTAATGTTTCATTAAGTCATAAGTTTAATGTTGATTCTTTGAAGTTAATTTACAGTAGTCTGTGAACAGGTAAAAACAAAGAATGTTATCTTATACATGTGAAATATAAAATACTTGTTATAGTTTAACATGTTAAACAAGGTAAAGCATATGTTACAAAAATTTTTAAACAAATCTCCAAAATTAATTAAGTTCAACCAAAAAGATACTAAACAAGAGGGCCATCAGGCCCTAAGGCACTCACCTGAGAGCCAAAGGAACTTGACTATTCTGAAAAACTGAAAAAATGCAAGCGGATTCATGAAGATTGGACCAAAAAAGTGACTTTTAACATGTTTTTTATATTTGACCTATTGACCTAGTTTTTGTGCTCATATGACCCACTTTCAATCTCTGCCAAGATTAAATTGGGACAAATGTTCTGACCAAGTTTCATGAAGATTGGCCAATAAATGTGGCTAATATAGCGTCAACAAATTTCACTATAGCCATATAAGGACAACTGCCCGCCCTTGCACGCTGGACGACAGACAAAAAGCGATCACAATAGCTCACCATGAGCACGTTGCCATATGAGGCCAGCATAGCTCCAGACCAGCCTGAGCAATTGTGCAGTCTGGTAATGAGCTACACTTTCCGCTTAAGTCATGTAAGGTTTCGTGGCAATCAGACCAGTTCAGTCCTGACCAGACTTTGCAGGCTGGTCTGAATTTCAAAGTGAAAGAAACAATGCAGATGGGTGGACATTTGTAAAGGACCGGTAGAGAAAAAATACGGGTGGAACGCCTATGTATTTAAATTCAGAGGGTGGGGTGATATAGGGAATGAAATTGTGTTCTTTCAATTATAATTGTGTTGAAAAACAACAATTCTTTGTGTGACCCCTTTTTTGAACTGGTGTTCAACTCCCCCCACTCCAATCATCAATAAGAATTACAAACAAATCAAAGTTTATCATAAAAAAAAAAAATCCATAACACGGCTCTATACACCTAAGTGGATGTTCACAAAGTTAAGATGAGGCATTTTCAATCAGTTTTGGCTTTCTCTGCTCCTCCTATCACTTTCCTCCTCTGTGCCAGCATATGCATGTACAGCTGAGGAAACACTGCAAGCAAAAACAGGTTGTCAAACTTGTGAACTGATCGCCAAAGTGAAAACGGTGATTCAAAGGCCATGAAGTGCCAATAGCATAAGCATTTATAAATCTATAAAAGATCCATTAAAAATCATGGACTTAAAGTACAACACAAAGTGCTTTAGCCCCTTTCTTAAAATCCGCCAATCACCTCTAACAATTTGGAAGAGCACTCACCAGGGATATACATAAACATGAAGAATTTCATGTAGTAGTCATATCTAAAAGACATGTTAGCCACATTTGGCAGAGCCACACTGTAGAGACCCGTCTCCTCTACGTATGGCAAGCCTCCCCACATTGACAGCAACTCACCCTGTAACATAGCATATAACAGCAGTGCTTGCTTAACACTTTCTTGCTCAGAAGCAAAGCGAAAATGGCTAAAATCAACCAGCATAAATCAGGCTAATTAGGGATGACACTTTTTGCTTTTATGGTATTTTTCGTTTAAAAGAAGTCTCTTCCTAGCAAAAATCCAGTTTAGGTGGAACGTGTTCTCCCTGATTAGCCTGTGCAGACTGCACAGGTTTATGTGGGATGACACTTTAAGCACATGCATTAACCCTTTGAGCGCTGGAACCGGATTTTGAAGGTTTTTGCAAACAGTTTGGATCCAGATGAGACGCCACAGAACGTGGCGTCTCATCAGGATCCAAACTGTTTGCTATTCTGATAGTATTCTCGGAATTTTTTTTGAAGAAAATGCTTATTTTAGAAATTTAGCAGACAACATTTTAGCAGACGACAAATTTCCCAGCATGCAAAGGGTTAAGCCCAATTTTCCCAGAGCAAGGCTCAAATGCATTAAGGTGAGTGTCAAGTAAATTTTGAGACATAAAAGTCCATATGAGTAGCAAAATTCTACAAGCCCCCTTACAATAAAGATGACTTGTGCTAGTTTTAAACCATAGTCTCCACTAAGAAGGCAGTTCAATTCATACATGACATAATGCTTGGAGTCAATATTGGGATATTTCATTACAATTGCAAGGAAAATTTACCCTGGCCAGGGCATCATTACCTAAAAACAATATTTCTGGTTACTCCATAATGAACAATTATCACAAATGACTATCATTTTTTAAAGCAATTCCGGCCAATATTGAAAATAAAGAATTTCATATTCAGCACATTTTGTAAGTAAACATGCAGGTGCACAAAGTGCCTAAAGTCAAAGTGAATTGTGGGATGTGCCTCGACGTCCACGTCCTAAAGAATGCAACAAACCCTGGGTACACACAACTATTTACTGAAATATGAAATTCTGTAACATGAATGGCCACAAAAAGGCAAAAGCCATCTTAGTTTCAATGACAATAAATTATCCAGCCAATTAAGTTAATTTGTTTCAAATCACAACTATTGATATGATTGAACATGCGTAAATAATGTATGGTGATGTTCGCCCCATCTCTAATTGTTCTTATTAAAGTATAAACCCCAATCAAAAAGAAAATTTAAATTTAGATGAATGCAAAATGTACAAACAATTTTCTAAAAATCGGACGAAAGTGAAAGTAATTCTCAGTGAAAAATTAACTTGTATTGTCCATTGATTTGCATTTCCATTGGCTATTTGTTAAATGATATAAACAAGATGTGTTTGTGAAACACTATGTCCACCTATATGACGTTTGACCTTGAAGGATGAATTTGACCTTGACCCTTCACCACTCAAAATGTGCAGCTCCATGAGATACACATGCATGTCAAATATAAAATTGCTAGCTTCAATATTGCAGAAGTTACATTACATGAGCAATTTTGACCCATATATTTGACCTAGAAGGATGACCTTGACCTTGACCTTTCACCACTCAAAATGTGCAGCTCCATGAGATACACATGCATGCCAAATATCAAGTTGCTATCTTCAATATTGCAAAAGTATTCATAAAATAAGCGATTTGGGCCACATATATTTGACCTCTGACCTTGAAGGATGACCTTGACCTTTCACCACTCAAAATGTGCAGCTCCATGAGATACACATGCATGCCAAATATCAAGTTGCTATCTTCAATATTGCAAAAGTATTCATAAAATAAGCGATTTGGGCCACATATATTTGACCTCTGACCTTGAAGCATGACCTTGACCTTTCACCACTCAAAATGTGCAGCTCCATGAGATACACATGCATGCCAAATATCAAGTTGCTATCTTCAATATTGCAAAAGTATTCATAAAATAAGCGATTTGGGCCACATATATTTGACCTCTGACCTTGAAGGATGACCTTGACCTTTCACCACTCAAAATGTGCAGCTCCATAAGTTACACATGCATGCCAAATATCAAGTTGCTATCTTCAATATTGCAAAAGTATTCATAAAATAAGCGATTTGGGCCACATATATTTGACCTCTGACCTTGAAGGATGACCTTGACCTTTCACCACTCAAAATGTGCAGCTCCATGAGATACACATGCATGCCAAATAATAAGTTGCTATCTTCAATATTGCGAAAGTATTCATAAAATGAGCGATTTTGGCCACATATATTTGACCTCTGACCTTGAAGGATGACTGTGACCTTGACCTTTCACCACTCAAAATGTGCATCTCCATGAGATACACATGCATGCCAAATATCAAGTTGCTATCTTCAATATTGCAGAAGTTATGGCCAATGTTAAAGTTGGCGCAAACAAACAGACCAACAGACAGGGCAAAAACAATATGTCCCCCAGTATATACTGGTGGACATAAATATCATTGTTTTAACAGATGTAACAAGCTTATCTGAACCTCATTTTATATAATGCACTGGATAATAGTACCTTTTGGCTTTATTAAATCATAAATCACAAATGCACTGGGGAGTTTTTCTTAGATTTCAATTTAGCCTTTTTTTCTTCTTCAAATTTTGAACTGATCAAAAACACATCTGTGATTTGTCATGTTTACCCCCAACTTATAAGTAAAAAGACATGTGACAGAATATTAACAGTGGTAGTGCTGTGGGAAAACCAGACTGAATTCATTCAGAAAGTTTCCTTCTGTGCTAAATTCCATTTTTTTATGAGAATTTTCTGTCTAAAAGATAGAAACAAGAATGTTTATTGAGCTCAGATTAAAGCCTTTAAACCAATCTTGGTTTTCACAAACAAATTAAAAGAGAGCTAGCTACATTTAATGCAAGTAGGCGTGTAGTTGTATGTTCTTGGTAAAAATAATACACCAATTAATTTGCTTCATAAAATCGAGTATGACTTAAACTTACATAATATTCTCTATGTTTTGAATTAGTGTGTTTTCAAACAATATCAGCAAATGAAAAGTTTAATGAACTAGGAAAAACCAACATACCGTGACACCGATTGGATAGAGCACAATGAAAAATGTGTATCTGAAAAATAAAGACAATGTTACAAATTAACAACAACAAATCTTACGAAAAATAAGGAACTGTGATTCGAATGTGACCATGTAACAAATAACTTGGGCTATGATGTCACTTAAACGCTCATTTTACTTCGCGGACATTAATTGTTGAAGATTAGACCAAACACAAGCTGTTTATGGCCTAATATGACTTGTGACTGCTATAAGAGACCGTGACCTCAAAGGTTGCCATTTGTAGTGAGTAATCCTAAAATAGCATTATGAATGACAAAGTTAAAGTCCAAATAAGCTGTTTTATAGCTAAATTTGATCATTGAAATGTGACATTGACCTTTGATGTTGGTAGACGATTGTAACACCCCACACAAAGTCTTTTAATGAAATGCATTAATGCGAAGATATTTTAAAATCCATCAATATATGGCAAAGTTAAGGCTGAGACAGGAATTTTCAAGCTGTTTCAGGCCAAATTTGAATTTTGACCTTTGTGACCTTGACTTTTTGAGGTATGGAGAAAGGTTTACACAATACATCCTCTTTTTATGGTGGACATTTGTTGTGGCAGGTTGCTCAACATCCATCAATGTATGGCAAAGTTATGGCTGAGACACGAAATTTCAAACAGATCAACAAACAGTGCCACTGCTCTATGCCACCATCTTTGAAAGGGGGCATAAATGTTGTACATGATTGTTCAGCTCCATAGCTTGACATTACAAAAACTAATCCATATTCAGTAAGAAAACTTCTGTTACCTGCACCACTGTATTGCATATGGGACCTCTCCAATCAGGGAGAACATGTAGAAGGCGTAGCGGATTATCTCCGTCAGCGTCCAGGCAAATACGAACATTGTGACTCCAAACATGTCTTGCACCTGATGAAAGCAATAAAAACTGTAATCTACCATACAATTTTACCCTAAAATTTGGTCATGAACATTTGGTGTGCATTAAGCTTTTTCTACATTTTATATCTGTCAAGAACAGGCTTGATCATGCTATATTTGCCCTTTGACTTTAAAGTGGGACCCTTACCTAAGCTAGGGAAACAGGTCTTGCACATGCAGAACATTTGTGGTATGTTTATTTAAAATTGCATGATCAATTACAAAGCTTAAGTCAAATTAAGCTATATTATCATAATGGAAATAGACAGCCAAGAAAATTGATGTTTTACTTATTTTACTAATTTACAAGATGCTTGCAGAAAATACACATTTTAGTTGGGTTAAACACAAGAAATTACATAAATGAGCCATACATTCATGTGCAATTCCGGAAAAACAGCATGCAAATCTGATTACGGAAGAGCCCTTAAGCAGTAAAAAAACATACAAACTTAATACAGTAAAAGCACATATGATCTAGACTACTGCATACATTTATACCTCAGGTATGCTGTAAGCAACGCCCCATGTCACAAAGATGCGGGAAATTACTTGGAAAGCCGTCAGCATCACATTTGATCGCACCATCCCAACCGCACAGTGCACAATCTGCAAGCATGGCATATACAACAAACTGATGAGGTGCAATTGGCAATTCTTCTTAAGATCATTTAAGCCTCGTTCTGGAAAAAAACTGGGCTTAATGCATGTGGGTAAAGAATCGCCCTAGGTAAGTCGGTGCAGTCCGCACAGGATTACCAGGTTCGTGACTTTCCACTTGTATGGGATTTTTCTTTTAAAAGAAGTCTCTTCTAAACGAAAATCTAGTTTAGGAAGAAAATGTTGTACCTTATTAGCCTATGCAGACTGCACAGGCTAATCTTGGACAACCCTTAAAGCACATGCATTAACCCTTTCCCGCTCACAATCAAAGTGAAAAAGGCTATATGCAAACAGCATAAAACCAGAACAGCCTGCAAGTAACTCGATTAATACTTGAATGTATTAAGACAGGTCAAAAATTGCATTTGATTTTTAAGGGACTACAAATGCGTCAAAATGTGTATCTAAGTGATTACGGGTTAAGTCCAGTTTTCCCATAACGAGGCTAACAGTGACATTATTTATTAACAGTAACACTTAAATAGCATAAAAAAAAGTTGTCCACAGAAGTAAAACCAGCGATTTTTCCCCTTCTTTATATAGTACCCGTAAAAGGTTCTTTCCCAATTAAAAAAAAAAATCCCAATGGCTGTCTAAAAAATTTCTCAAAAGAAAGGAAAAAGGCGTCAATTTCTTTCCAAAAGTGTATTATCTGCAAGTAAACAAATACAATAAGCACTGAAACTGAACATTTCAAGCCTCAAGGCATAAAAATGAATACTAAGCAATGAAAAAGACCCATAATTCCCATTCTGAAGTTTGTATATGATGATCCAATGGCAATTTATTCGTACATGTATATGCAGAGCCATTGTGGTATTTTGTTTGTTAACACCCCTGTTAAGGATTTTACAGACTGAAAGCACTTGCTTTTGCAATGCCACAAATAATAATTCTTAAACCAATTCTGAGATATACCCACCTCTAGCAGGGCAGCAGTTTGGAAGATGTTGAGAAGCGGTGACACCTTTTCATACACCCCCTTGT
>VMBQ01013776.1:0-11655 GCA_007657795.1 Dreissena rostriformis | reverse complement strand
TTTCCGATTCCGTATTACCATACTAGCCGGACTACTTTCTTCGATCCATTTAATGACGTCACATTTTAATGACGTCACATTTAATGACGTCACATTTTAGTCATTGTTTTGTCAGTTTTGTTAAAGCAAAAAAATACAATTGATATCTGTTTTCGTTAGTTGTTGTATATAATAAAAGGAATATTATGCTAGTCAATTGTTCCAAGTGTTTGTATCAGTCTCGTGGCTTGCACTATTTCGTATCACACGAAAGGCCGTACGTCATCACACAAGCCACTCGACTGATACAAACTCTTGGAACAATTGACTAGCGTAATATTCCGTATGTATTTCTAAATTATAACATTGAAAACATACACAAGCGCGTATTTTTTTCATTATCATTTTCCCTTCAGGTTGTCTGGCTGGTGTGATTGACATTGGTGCATCCTGGTTGTCTGACATCAAGGAGGGGTTGTGCTTGCAAGCCTTCTGGCTGAACAGGGAGCAGTGCTGCTGGTCATCTAACGATACCCAGCTGACTGGGGACCATTGCTCGCAGGTTTGAACTTTAAAATCTTTCATCTTGTACCTGAATAAATTTGAATTGAATTGAATTAAATCATAGTTAGATTAATCTCAATGAGAGGAAGTGCAGTGCACAAGAACCATTACTCTTGCCATCATAATTTTTTAGTTATTTCCCTTTGTAAATTTTCATTTTAAAATTTTGTCCAGGGCATATATTAAAATCTATGCCAGGAATCAAACTTAAAAATGCATAGATGATGCGAAGAAATGCAGTGCTTAACAGGGCAACAGATAAGGTTCGTTTTATCGTTTTTACGATTTGTATTTGACAGAAAACGAATTGAAATTAAAAATCAATCGTACATAAAACGATTATGAAAATGGAAAACAAATTGAAATCGATTCTTCGTCGTTTTCGTTTTTCCCTTTTTCCGCCGTGCCGCGTTTAATTATGATTAGTGTATTGTAACCTTTAGTGCGGTCGTAATATTTTCAGTTAGTAAATATAGACACCGTTTTGGGCCGGTGTCAATATAAAAAGTTACTTCCGCCGAAATATGTTCGGGAAAATGTTTTCCGTTAAACGCCGACGGAAAAGGAAACTTTCATAAACGGCGTGCGTGCCGAATATTTTACAATTCGTAACGAGACCCTAACCATCGGGAAAAGACATTGGGAAGAGTATACTATCAGATTTAATAGCGCAGGTGGTGACAGATTCTGAAATATTCGGCTCAAAACACCGCTAGCCTGCGATTCAGTGTCTCAAAAACTAATAACAACGTGATTTCCACGGGCTTGTCATTGATGGATAGTGTTTGGCAATGTGAGTATGCTCTGAGACTGAAAGTGAGGAGTGTTGAAACTGGTTGAAACAAAATGACTCTAGGAATCATCCATTTGTCAATATACAATTAATACTAAAATTTACATACAACCATTGTCACGGTGAATTTATAATGACTTAATTGGAATAAGAATTGCTGAGAATTATCAATATCCAAAAACAAAGCGCTAATCTGATCCAGAAATATATGTACGTTTTGATCAAATTGTAACAAAAAAATTGACAAATAGTTTTGAGGGAAAAAACTAATTGTTACAAAAAGCTTGCAGTGAAAACTAATTGATTCAAAATCTTATCTGTTGCTCTGGCTTAAGGGCCAAAACTCTTGATTCCAAGTTTTTTAGATTAATTGGCATATGATCAATGTTATGCTAAATTTGTTCTAGGTTATACTTTCAAAATGTAATAACTTTTTGTTTCCATAAATTTTCAAGCTTGCTTTTTTGTATTCAAACCATACTAAGAATGCCCTTTCAAAAGGTGGCATGATGCGGGTATTTCATACAAGACTGTGACAGTCCACATGTAATTAGTTTAAAGCTATTTATTTTTGTGTGATTTCATTTAAAGCCTTTGGTGCAAAGAGACATTTATTTAAGAATACATTCCTTGGTACAACAAGTACTTTTTAAAAGATCTTTAAAAGTGCCCTGAGTGGGTCTTGAGACTGGGCCCTCCTAGGTGCAAGGCAGACACCATTTTCAGTATGCCATTCAGGTTTGCTGAATTATGCTATAGAAAAATAATATAATATACGGGAACCACTTATGTAGCAGCATTCATTTATATTTTATTATGCTATTCTTAAATGTCTTCAGTTTGTTTCTCTTTGTTTGACAGTGGCACTCCTGGGCGGATATGATGGGTGTGAAGTCTAACGGTGGGGACTACATTGTCAAGTACATCTTCTACATGTTGTGGGGATGTGCATTTGCGCTCACGGCAGCTCTGTTTGTTCGTGTGTTTGCACCGTATGCCTGTGGATCTGGTGTTCCAGAGGTGGGTTTCATACATCTTTCTAAGATTGTTTATTTGAAAGATAACATTTACAATACTATATACTGATCTATATACTTCGAATGAATGTTTATATAACTGTAAATGTATATTACTGTATTTTATGATTGATTTGTATTCTGTTATTTGTGTATATTTTTGCGAATAAATAGTTTGATTTTTGTTTAAATCACAATATGCACCGTTAATGCTATGTACCATATCTTGATTTCTTATTTGACTTAACTGTTTCGGTTGAAGACGAGTATTGGATATTTTTATAAAATAAGTTTTTGTCAATGTTTGTGATTAACTGTTTTTTGAAACACTATTTTGTAAATTGTAAGAAAAAAACTACAAAAAAATATTAATATTGAGCAGTTTATTCCAATAAACAGAAGAATTGGAAATCCATGACTTAGCCTCATTAGTTTGCAGGGATTGTAAAGTGCAAACATAGACCGTTGAATTCTCAGTGTCTGGAAAACAGCATTATCTGATGGATTTAATCAGCTGTCGTTTTCTCCCTCAAAATCTGCCGACCATTCACCGTGGGATGAATTCCTAGCAAACAGCAGTTATTTTCAGCAATTTGCATTACACTGTGATACATGTATTCAGTAAATGCAGTTTCTCTTTTGTCCAAACCTTTATTGATTTTGACAGATTCTAGTCATAGTATTAGCATTGTGGCAGTTGCATGGCGATTGAAATTGGCTCGTTATAAACTAATTAGTAGGCTGATCTGTTATGCTTTCAATTAGTCTGAGGGTGGTTTTGTATTGAGTCATCAATAAAATGTAGGGTTAAATGGTACATCAAATTAAAATAGTCCAATTAAAAAATGGATTGTAACAACATATTATTTTTCATTTGATAAACTGATGATTTTATATTTTATGGATGTTTTGTCACAAGATATCAATACAAAACACTACAAAATAATTGAGGTATATAGCTGTGAAATAATAACATTATAATAAATAGAATTAAAATAATGAATGTAAAACTGACATATTTCATCTATAGATTTTTCCACTGGATTGATTCAATATTTTGTATAATCTGTTGTTTTCCTATGGATTGCGTGCATTTTATGTCCGAACTTTATTGTTGAAAGCTTGATACATCAGTCACAATATTCAAAAGTGTTTGCTTGTGTGTGTCAGAGCTTGTTCGCATTGTAACTTTGTCATTCATCTTGAATGTTAAAATATTAAAATAATGTACCTCAAAGGGCCACCTTGAGGAGTGTCCTCACTTTTGGTCTGTTATTTTGACAATTTGGGTTCACCAATTTTTCAGATCAAAACCATCCTGAGTGGTTTCATAATCCGTGGCTACCTGGGCAAGTGGACGCTGCTGACCAAGTCTGTGGGCATGATGCTGTCAACAGCCTCGGGACTCAGTCTCGGCAAGGAGGGGCCCTACGTGCACGTCGTGTGCTGCATTGGAAACATCATCTCCTACTTCTTTCCTANTGACATCTCACTTAAAAATTCACGAAATCGCTGTTTTGAACTCAGTCATGTTATTACACGATCCAACAAGTAACTTGCTTCTGTCTACACTGAAGTAGACAGATCTAGGCCGGAAACCAATATCGACCGTGGCTAGGATTGTCTTGCCGTCTGTGTCTACTTGACTTACAGATGTATCCCCAAGGACAAACACCTGTCCTGTGGCTGCAACGTGTATGTTAGGTGTTATGAAACCATGCTTGAATGCACGATCCTGAAGCGTGGCTGTGACTGCTCCATCTCTGGTCAAGGTGACAAGCCTGCCATGAGTTATGTCGGTCACATAGATCCTCTTTCCATCAGGGCTTATTGCAACTCCTGAAACTGCACGAGGCATACATCGTATACAAACTGGTATGATGCTAATTGTGATGACATGAATTCGCTGTACATATGATTGAGTAAATAACCCACCACACTATTATAATAGGCATACATGACATATTAGACATTTTAATGTCATAAATACGTTACCTGCTATCTAATAGCTACTTATTCCGAAGGATCGTATTTTATCCGGAAAGTTTTCTGTCCGAACCCATCCTGTCATAAACCAGTCTAGGTCACAACGGTCACTACAGTGCGGCACAACCGACAACTGGATTATTACCCAGAAAACCCATCACTCTTATTCCGGACGAAAACGAGGCGGACATTTTTTGTTGTTTACATTAATTGTTGCTTTGTTTCGTTGGATTTGTCTGTTTTACAGCCATGAGAAGTTTTTGAATAGTGTTTTAAAATATTCTCCGTATACTATCCGATATTTCTGTATTGTTTTTGTGGTTTTTGTGTGGTTATTTTGGTTCGTTTTAGGCAAAATGCCTCAAACACGTGGTTCATGTGGCCACATTAGAGCAGCTTGGGACGATTCTTGTAATACATTGCGAGAACGTGAAAAGCGTGCTCTTCTTATTTATTGAAGAATGTTTATCATTTGCTTGTGTGCAAATCATNCTTTGCAAACATCTCCGACAGTACACTTGTGTCAATGTCTGTTTATTTTCGTTCTTTTTGGTAATTATATATGCAAAATGAAAACATAATTTTCAAAACCCAATCCAAGCCTCCTTTTTATGTGTATTTGCATAGATAACACACAGTTCTCATCTGCTGAAGCCCCAAGCCTTGAAGGAATATATTCAGCCAGATTTCAGAAAATTATAACATTAAAAACTAGGGCGTACATTCCATGTGAGCGTAAAACGCATATTGAGAGAAATCGTCAAGATTGCATTTAAATTATATAGCTCTGGTCTTTTATCACTATACTCATTAAATAACGTCATAGTATGTGTTTTAATAGCATAAATACGTTACCTGCTATCTGATAGCTTATCATTCCGTAAGAGTTGTTATTTATCCGGAATTTCTGGAGCGACCCACCATTTGATAGTAACCCGGATTTAGATAGTAGGTCAGAACGGTCACATAGTGCAGTGCAACCTCTTAACCAAAACGGGCTTACCCACAATTCACTCTTCCTCCGGATGCATATAAATACACACCCATTTTGGTTTACCTTAATTTGTTGCTGTGTTTACGCTGGGTTTTTGTATAGAAACGAAGAGAAGTTTTCATTTGTCTTACAAATATAATACCGTGAATTTCCCGTATTTCTCGTTCGCGCCTTTAATATACTTTTGTTTGAATATAAAGGTAAGCCATGCTTGCTTTTATTGAACAATAGTTTATTTCTACCATGCTGTTTTTTTTTAGGCGCGAACGAGCACGTGCAAAACATGTTCTTGTTATACATTGCGAGAACGTGAAAAGCGTGCTCTTCTAATTCATTGAAGAATGTATATCATTTGCTTGTGTGCAAATCATGATTTTACGTTCTATATGACGATCTAGTTGATGGTCATTGTATTATTTCATCTGTTTCCAATTAAACTTTTGTTTAATTTATGCTCTACGGCAATGGTATGATACGTACTATTGGCTTTCTCTTTTACACTTACTAACTGGGAGAGTGTTAATTATTTACATTATGGGCAAATAATGATTTAATGTGCCGTATGACAATCTGGTCTATGACCAGTTTATTGATGAATATGTTTTGCTCTTGTTTTTCATTATCGATCTACATGATGGTCGGAAATACAAGAGTTGAGGTGATGTTTACATCGATGCCAAAGGACGTTGATCACGGAGCTTTGGCTCTGCATCGATCGACGTCAGACCATATGGCTCCTGCCATACATTAGTCTTTGGCTATCCGGGCAAGACGTTGACCGAAACCGGCTATATGCTGTCAGTCGGTCGAAGTCAGACCATATGGCGTCCGCCATACGTCGGTCTTTGCCCGAGGACGTTGATCATGGAGCTTTGGCTCTGCATTGATCGACGTCGGACCATATGGCATCCGCCATACTTTGGTCTTTACTAGGTGACGTCACCGGTCATTTTATGACCGGTCCGTTCACCGGGTACTGACCAGTTGACTGGTCCGGATACTGGTCATTTGATGACCGGTCCGGTCACCGGTCATTGACCGGTCCGGTCACCGGTCATGCTATGACCGGTCCGGTCACCGGTCATTCGATGACCAGTCCGGTCACCGGTCATTGACCGGTCAATGGTCATGCTATGACCGGTCCGGTCACCGGGCACCGGTCATTGACCGTTCCGGTCACCCATCATGCTATGACGGGTCCGGTCACCGGTCATTGACCGGTCCGGTCACCGGTCATGCTATGACCGGTCTGGTCACCGGTCATGTTATGACCAGTCCGGTCACCGGTCATGCTATGACCGGTCGGGTCACCGGTCATTGACTGGTCCGGTCACGGGTCATTCTATGACCGGTCCGGTCACCGTAGATGTTGACACGACTTTGTCAGTGCTCCACAACAGTAGGCGCAGTCGGGTTTCTACTGTGAGTCACAGACGTAAACGCTTAGTGTCTGATGTTTCCCGCGACTCCTCCACCTTGGTCTCGTCATCGTATGACTCATCGTCTACTTTGACTAGCCCTCATCATTATCGGAGTGGACGTCGTTTACGCTCACCGAGTGTTTCTCGGCCTCGATCTTCTCGTAAAGAGCGATCACGCCAGCGCTCGGGGAGACGCTCCCTCAGGAAACATCATTTCCAGCGACGCCGAACAGTGTCTCAGGGACATCGACCTTCCTCTATAAGGCGCTCTCGGACCCCTCGGTCCCCTAGGCGATCCTTCTCGGAGGAATCTCGCTACTCCCTTCCACGTGTGTCGGCCTCTTTTTTGGCCTCAACACACACATCAGCCGTTCCTACAACCACTGGGCATAATTTGCATTCAAACACTAGTTCGTATACATATCAGGCTCCAGGTACAGGGGTTAACCTAACCACTTCAGCTGCGTTTTTAGCCCCACGGGTCTCTTCCAAATTGCATACAAGTATACCCCGGGCTGCCGCTACACCATCAAATCCCAATACTTTGTGGATCCAACAGGCGCCGGGAATCTTTGTCCCTATTACAACTGATCCTCTACCGCAAGAGGACGCAGTGAGAACGCCAAAAACTGCTAAGGATGCGAGCCCAAGGCGACCACTCTAAACATGTTCAAAGTGGTCACCGAAGTCCGGCGTTCTTATGGCGTTCTGTTAAGGACGTCGTAGGGACGCCGCAGAGACGCAATAGTCGTAGTAGGGTCGCTGTAAGGTGGCCATGGACGTCGTGTGGTCGCCGCTCAAACCCACAGACAATGACCATTGACTGCAAGGTATGTCGCCGTGTGGTCGCCGCTGCGTGGAAGCCATGGTCGCAATAAGAAAGCAGTAAGAACGCCAAGGACGCCGTATGGTCCGCTTTGATCGCGGTAAGAACGCGGTAAGGTCGCGAGGGACGTATTAAGTGAGGACGCGTAGAACGCCATAAACCAAGGCGCTGGTATGACGGGAAGGCGAAAAACAGCATTCTTACCGAAGAAGTCATTGGCGTCCTTACTACGACAATAAAAATGTCCTGAAACACAGTTTTAGGTAGCCGTAAGGACGCCAGTCCATTGTGACGTGGCTATAAGGGACTACAAAATGTGTCAAAGTGCGTATCTTAGTGTTAAAGGTTTAAAAAAAGTTTTTGATCTAATTCGGATCATTTCAGGATTATGAAACATTTCTTGGATAGTTCGACTGATATAGATACATAAATTAAAATAAATATTGCTTGATTTTAGCTTTTCTTAAATGAATATTTAAGTTGAATATGTTTAATGTGCCCATATAATGCAGTTTTAAGAACTGTTGTTGATCTAATTCTGAACATTTCAGAAATATCAAACGTTTCTGCTGGGTTTTGTGATGTCCAATATTTACCTCCTCATGAGTTTGACCCAGCTTGTGTTGAGTTGCCTTGCAGAAGAGCTACCAGTGACTACAAGAAAGGTACGTTAAGTTTTTTTTTAAACATATTTATTTTTGCTCGATCGCATCGGAAGTCTAGGGCTTTTTGGAATGAGTCTGTTTCCTGGGTAGAACCACTACTTGGTGACTTTGGGGGAGTGCTGAAAAAAAAACTCCCATGGTGGGGATCAAACATGTGACATCACAGTCGCTAGACAGACACCATAATTTATCCACTATGCCATAGTGTCTAATAAATAAGTACATGTAAATAATGCATATGCAGTCCCGCCTATTGTTTTGAAGAGACCTCCTTTAAAACGAAAAATTAAATAAAAGCGGAAAGTGTCATACCTGATAAGCTTGTGCAGTCTGCACAGGCTAATTTGGGACGACACTTGACGCACATGCATTTAGCCAAGTTTTCCCAGAACAGACAGTTGAGGTACTCCGGCTTTTCCCATAGTAAAAGATAACAACAAAAAAGTAAGAAAAACAGCTGGAAACTGCAGTTTACTCAGTTTACTAAGATAAACACTCTGCATATATATTGTTAAGATGAACATTCTGACCAAGTTTCATAAAGATTTTGTCAAAATTGTGGCCTCTAGACTTTAAACAAGGTTTTATTTTACCTAGTGACCTACATTTTAGATGCACATTTTTACTCAGTCTAAAATATCAAGATCAACATTCTAACCAAGTTTTATCAAGATTGAGTCACAAATATTGCCTCTCGAGTGGTAACAAGGTTTTTCAAAGATTTTACCTGGTCACCTAGTTTTTGGAAGCACATGACCCACATTTGAACACAAAGGACTACACTTGTATATAGAATCCCCATATTTCACACTTTAAGATCTTCCTAATTCAATGGCTTGAAAAATTGAACGATTGTATGACGTCAATATTGTTGAGCAAAACAGCATATTCATATTTTAGTTTTTACCTAAAATATGAATCTTTAAATGCTCTTTTTAAATGTAAAAAGAAACACTTGAAGTTTTTTCATCTTAATTGAAGCATTGGAAAAATCATGTTTGGGATCAGGTCCGTTTGCTTTGGAGTTTGTTTTACTGCTTTTCTTTAAAGGGCTAGACTAACTTGGAAATATTCCAATTTTTAGAAATGCAAGTTATGTCAGCACTCAGTCATCCAACGGCTCTGTAGTACTGAATGATTTTATATTTATGTTCTCCACCATGACAATGATACTTAAGATAACACTAATTTATGTTGAAGTTGACTATGTAAATATCAAAATAGAACAACGCTTATAACTATCATCTTAAAACAGTTTATGTAAATATTGCAAAATATCTTTTGTTTATTTGTACCGTGATAAATTTGTTCTTGTAAATTTTGTGTGGGCTTTGAGGCCTTGTTTATTGATGCTTCAAGTGTAATAAGTAAATAATTGTAAGGTTTGTGGAATGTTCCAAGAGTGCTTCAAATACGTAAGAGTTTACTTAAACCCTTGATTTATTGCATCTTTGCGATTTTATAGGAAAATGCGATCAGCCACGTAACAGGTTGTACAATGTTTTTTATAGTATGTTAAAGTGTTTGTCATCGGCAAATGGCATTTTAAGGTTACAATATTTGTGGTTGATCACTTAAAAAATAAATGTCAGAATGATGCCCTTGTCTGACCAGCTTAACACTGCAGGGGCGGATCCAGGATTTCTGGTTAGGGGGGGGGGCGGNTAGGGGGCGGGATATTGAAAGATTTGCTGGGGGTCCAGGGGGCCGCTCAAAACCCTGGTAGGGGGCCAAGGAGGGCGAAGCCCCCCGCAAGCTTCACAATTTGAGTGATTTTGAAGGCTTTGACAACCACTTATCGAGCATGTCACGCCTTATATATTTACATCAAAGTACCTTCTTATAATGCCAAAAAAGTGCAAGGTTTATCGTTTAGGGGCTCTAGGGGGGCGAAGCCCCCCTGAAGCTTTATGATTTTAATGATTTTGAAGGCTTTGACAACCACTTCTGGAGCATGTCACGCCTTATATATTTTCATCAAAGTACCTTCTTATAATGCCAAAAAAGTGCATAGTTTATAGTTAAGGGGGTCCAGGGGGAGAAGCCCCCCGGAAACTCCACGATTTTAGTGATTTTGAATGCTTTGACAACCACTCCTCGAGCATGTCACGCCTAATATACTTTCATCAAAGTACCTTCTTATAATGCCAAAAAAGTGCACAGTTTATAGTTTTGGGTTTCCAGGGGGGCGAAGCCCCCCGGAAGCTCCACGATTTTAGTGATTTTGAAGGCTTTGACAAGTTTAAATAGGTGATTTAGATCTAGTTAAGTGTGAAACATCAAATGAATTGACTATTCTTTGGCGATTTTACGGGGGACATACACCGCGCCCCCCCCCCTGGATCCGCCTTTGCACTGGATATTGCTTATTCTAACACAGCACATGGATATTTTCCCATATAAAAAGAAAAAATGAGTTATTCATCAACTCAATCAAGTGCAGAGCATTATGTTATAAAAGTAGGTTGAGGTAATTTGATGAATTTTTTTCTGTAAAATGTTTTTTAGCACAGTTGTAACATGTATGCCTTAGTCGGCGCAAATCTTCTATTCACTATCTTAGACTACAAATTGTGATATTGAAGTTCAAAAAAGTTCACAAAAGAAGTGTTTCTTTTGCTTATTTGTTTTTATATGTATTTCATATCCTTATATGTTATTTGTGGGCATAACATTTTGGCCAAACTCGGTTATAAGCCCACTCATCTTGACAGCTTCTGAATTATGGCCCTTGAATAAAAAAAATGCAACATTTACTTGGTCAGCTCTTTAACTTAAAAAGTACAAAACGAATCATCATTAAACTTGATAAATAGCCAATTCACTTGAAGCAATTCTAAATTATTGCCTTTGAATTGTAAATAAATTTGCAAAATTTACGTTTTGCTGTCAAGTTCAATTTGTTTAAATCGGATCGTCATTAAACTTTTTTATTATGATTGTGGGTTAAATTTGACTACCGTTCTTTGCTATATATTACGCGCAGTCTTAAACCCCCCAATTGCAATTTTAAAGATGGTGCACTCTATACATTGAAACCACGCTATTATGAGTGCTAATTTGCGAAAAATTCATTTTGCGAAACTAAATATCTGTAATTAATGCCATTAATATTTGGCATTAAAAAATCCGGTGCATCTTATACATAGTTGCGCATTATACATGGTAAAGTACGGTATCAGCCAGATTTCCTGAAAGTACTTCTGAATTATGGCCCTTCAATTATAAAATATGTATCAAAGTCTTGTCTACTCTCTAACTTAAATAGTTCCTATCGTATCCGAATCAAACTTGGTGAATATGATTGTTAGCATTATATCTTTGCCAAGTTGGATAAACAGCCAGATTGCTTGAAGCACTTCTGATATATGGCCCTTGAGTTAAAAAAATCAAATTAAATTAAAAAAAAAA
>VMBQ01013775.1:0-14993 GCA_007657795.1 Dreissena rostriformis | reverse complement strand
TCACATAAGCTCTTCAGGCCTTCGGCCAGTAGAGCTAACAACAAATATATATTTAAAATACATAATACTTTTTTTTAAACCTGCTATACGATACATCATACCTTTACGTAGTGGTACACATGACATATCATAGAACAATGCCTCTGTTACCCATTGCACTGGAAAACTATCAGCTGCTTATTGTTATATGCAAGGTTTTACCCAATGAGCTGGGAACTATAAGTTGCTTATTGTTATATGCAATGTTCTACCCATTGCACTGGGAACTATCAGTTGCTTATTGTTATATGTTATGTTTTACCCATTGTGCTGGGAACTATCAGTTGTTTATTGTTATATGTTATGTTCTGCCCATTGCACTGGGAACTATCAGTTGCTTATTGTTGTAGGTTATGTTTTACCCATTATGCTGGGAACTATCAGTTGCTTATTGTTATATGTTATGTTTTACCCATTGTGCTGGGAACTATCAGTTGCTTATTGTTATATGCAATGTTTTACCTTTTGCACTGGGAAATATCAGTTGCTTATTATTATATGCAATGTTTTACACATTGTGCTGGGAATTATTAGTTGATTATTTATATGCTATGTTTTACCCATTGTGCTGGGAACTATGAGTTGCTTATTGTTATATGCAATGTTTTACCCATGGCGCTGGGAACTATCAGTTGCTTATTGTTATGCAATGTTTTACCCATTGTGCTGGGAACTATCAGTTGCTTATTGTTATATGCAATGTTTTACCCTTGGCACTGGGAACTATCAGTTGCTTATTGTTATGCAATGTGTTACCCATTGTTCTGGGAACTATCAGTTGCTTATTGTTATATGCTATGTTTTACCAGTTGTGCTGGGAACTTTCAGTTGCTTATTGGTATATGCTATGTTTTACCTATTGCGCTGTGAACAATCAGTTGCTTATTGTTATATGCTATGTTTTACCTATTGCGCTGGGAACTATCAATTGTTGAGTGTTATATGCCATGTTTTACCAATTGTGCTGGGAACTAGCAGTTGCTTATTGTTATATGCTGTGTTTTACCCATTGTGCTGGGAACTATCAGTTGCTTATTGTTATATGCAATGTTTTACCCATGGCGCTGGGAACTATCAGTTGCTTTTTGTTATGCAATGTTTTACCCATTGTGCTGGGAACTATCAGTTGCTTATTGTTATATGCAATGTCTTACCCATGACACTGGGAACTATCAGGTGCTTATTGTTATGCAATGTTTTACCCATTGTGCTGGGAACTATCAGTTGCTTATTGTTATATGCTATGTTTTACCCATTGTGCTGGGAACTATCAGTTGCTAATTGGTATATGCTATGTTTTACCTATTGCGCTGTGAACAATCAGTTGCTTATTGTTATATGCTATGTTTTACCTATTGCGCTGGGAACTATCAATTGTTGATTGTTATATGCCATGTTTTACCAATTGTGCTGGGAACTATCAGTCGTTTATTGTAATATGCTGTGTTTTACCCATTGTTCTGGGAACTATCAGTTGCTTATTGTTATATGCAATGTTTTACCAATTGTGCTGAGAACTATCAGTTGCTTATTGTTATATGCAATGTTTTACCCATTGCGATGGGAACTATCAGTTGCTTTTTGTTATATGCTATGTTTTATCCATTGTGCTGGGAACTATCAGTTGCTTATTGTTATATGCAATGTTTTACCCATTGCACTATGTCAAACATCTATTATGCCACACACTTTAGATAATTTCTCAGATTAACAGCACCATGTACTGTGTTCTCTTACACAAAACTACATAATAACACATTGCGTTGTCGAATATATCATACCAATTATGCACAGTTAACTAAATTTAAGTACATGAAAGAGCAGAATGATAGTTAAATAGATTGCAAATTAGTAGAACGTTAGTTTTATATAATGCACTATAAGCTCTTAATTATGCGACACTATGGCTGCCATAATCGTTAACTGTATGATGCATGTAAATTGTTCTAAATTATCATGTTAATTTTGGTTTTGACTTATTGATATATATAAATAACCTATGGTGCTTTTGAAACTGGTTCCAGACAATTGCTACATCAAATGACGCACACAGCTAGAGAATCAAAGTGCACATAGAAGTAATGCATGCATTGCTTAAAGAATATAATTGTTAAAAATCAACAGGCAGGGCACTCCATTCTAATGAATGCATTGAACATGAGTATTTTATGGTATTGTTACAAGGCAACGTTTTCCTTGGCTCAAATGTTTACTGTTATATATCCTTCTAGAAATATTGTCTCTCTGAATATAAATAAACGACTAATAATTTATCAAATGACAAATATAACAATATTCTGCTAAGAGCATTAGATATAACAAGCAAATTCGTTAAATTGATATCCCCTGCCAAATAAATTTTGTTTAAGGATGGGTGTAGAACTATCTATCACTTACACCCAAGGTATAAGTGAAGGGTTGTGCCTTTTGTGATTATTTTTTTTAACTCATTTGTACCTGTGATGGGTTTTCGCTTATGTATATATACACTCACACCAAGTATATTCATACCAAGTTTCAATGAAATCCGCCAAAGCACTTCCAAGATATGGCTCCGGACAGCTGTAAGCTTATAGTAAAAAGCATTTCAAGATACAAAGGGCCCTAACTCCATTATTAACAGATGGTGTACAATGCCATTTGGTGTGCATCATCCTCTTATGCACATATATACTCATACCAAGTTTCAATGAAATCCGCCAAAGCACTTCCAAGATATGGCTCTGGACAGCTGTAAGCTTAAAGTAAAAAGCATTTTTTCAAGATACAAAGGGCCATTACTCCGTTATAAACAGAAAGTGTACAATGCCATTTGGCATGCATCATCCTCTTATGCATATATATACTCATACCAAGTTTCAATGAAATCCGCCAAAGCACTCCCAAGATATGGCTCCGGACACAAAAGTGCCTATAGTAAAAAGCATTTTTTCAAGATACAAAGGGCCATAACTCCGTTATTAACAGATGGTGTACAATGCCATTTGGCGTGCATCATCGTCTTATCCATATATATACTCATACCAAGTTTCAATGAAATCCGCCAAAGCACTTCCAAGATATGGCTCCGGACACAAAAGTGCCTATAGTAAAAAGCATTTTTTCAAGATACAAAGGGCCATAACTCCGTTATTAACAGATGGTGTACAATGCCATTTGGCGTGCATCATCGTCTTATCCATATATATACTCATACCAAGTTTCAATGAAATCCGCCAAAGCACTTCCAAGATATGGCTCCGGACACAAAAGTGCCTATAGTAAAAAGCATTTTTTCAAGATACAAAGGGCCATAACTCCGTTATTAACAGATGGTGTACAATGCCATTTGGCGTGCATCATCGTCTTATCCATATATATACTCATACCAAGTTTCAATGAAATCCGCCAAAGCACTCCCAAGATATGGCTCCGGACACAAAAGTGCCTATAGTAAAAAGCATTTTTTCAAGATACAAAGGGCCATAACTCCGTTATTAACAGATGGTGTACAGTGCCATTTGGGTTGCATCATCCTCTTATGCATATATATATACTCATACCAAGTTTCAATAAAATCCGCCAAAGCACTTCCAAGATATGGCTCCGGACACAAAAGTGCCCGACGGACGGAAGGACGGACGGACAACGCCAAAACAATATCCCTCCGCCTATGGGGGGGAGGGGATAATAACAAATATGCTTCATTTAAGGAATACTTCAACTGGTTGTAAAATTATTAAAACAATGAGCCATAAAATTGACTAAGCATGATAATAGCTGAGAGAAAACCCCTTGTAAATCACTTTGCTACTGATAAGATTGTTGTCAAGTTATCACCTCCACAAATTGGCGCCACATCCAATTACCTGGATACTGATTGGCTAATCGCCACGCTTGCATCCTGGCACGTTCCCTGTCAGCCCAGATTAGTTTAAATGTACATCAGTGCTTAACTTAACACCATTCCCCACCCATTATCCTGAAATAACCACAACTGGGGAATCTGACTTTGATTTGATGGTTTTAATTTATATGATGGTAATGGTCATGTCAGGTAAACTTGCTTGTCTCAATAGACAGGCCTTGCTGGCAATGACAAGTTGATCCTTTAAGCACCAAACTGGCTGTCTTGGAATGACTTGAGATGCATCCCTTTTTCTTGCAAGCTTGTCCAGATGTAAAGACCTATCTTTAATTATATATAAATGAGCAGCCATTTTGGTGTTGCTGTTGAGGAAACTGCATGCTGGAATATTAACTGATAAATGATCACAGCATTTTCACAAGCAGCGCACTTTAACATTTATAAACAAAATAATGTGTTATCCATAAGAATATTTGTTTGTGTAAACATTTCAAAACAAAACAAAAATCCACATTCCACAAATCATCAAAAGAAACTAAACTTCTTAATGCAAAATTATATGTGTCTACTAATATGCTCAATAAGTTTAAAATGCTGATGAAGGATATGCATTTGGCAGCATCAAAGTGCTTCACAAATCTGGGGAGGATACCTTTTGTAGGTCATACATTTTCAGTCCTTGAAATCTCTGCTAAGACAGTTGGCTTCAGACTTAAGTCTAAACAAATTTGTTCCCGCTGCAAGCATCTACCAATTGTTGTCCAATCAAGCTATACAAGCCCCCATGTAGACCAAAAATATGCAAAACCACGAACCTCTGTGACACAACATAGATGGAATCCCGAGAAGGAAATTAGGAAAGCGCTCCAACATTCATACAATTTCTTCTCCATTTTATGCTGACATGGCGCTATTGATTCGCTGCAATATGATGGGTTTTCTTTGGAAATAAATCTGCCATTATTGTGAGAATAAAATGTTGTCTTCATCAGATACCAGGCTAAGAGCAGTTCCAAAAAAAGACAATTAATGGAGTAAAAAGAGGAAAATAGGCCACAAGACAAAATGGTCACACCATTTCTAAATACCATTTATGTTAGAGCATTAGGATCAACAGTATGATTTATGCTTTCAATATTAATATATTGGTGGAAATATTATTAGATTTGGCCCATTTCTCAGTAATAATCATATGTAAACATAACACATTTGAAATTTTGTATAAATTACAAAAAAAAAGATTACTTTTACAGACAATTTTTTACTATTCAAGAAAATGTCTTTTGCATGTAATACAAATTTATGACCAATGCATCACTTAACCACTGTAATTTTCTTCTCTTATTAAGAAAAAAAGCACAATTTAATGCACAAATGAGTAACATTATTAAATAAAAGCATCAATGACATATGAAAGAGTTATAATACATGTTTTAATTGTATCTGTCAATATTCCAATATCAGCAAAAATGAATAAGTGTTACAATGTACATGAACTTCTTATTTGCTAGTTTATGTCTTAAAATCTTCATCGATTATAATTTCCAACACAAAATCTTTTACATTTTTGCTGATTTGTGTATATTAGAGTAGTCAGTATGTCTATATTTTAGCAAGTTTATTTATTTATTTCAAGTTTTTTAAAAACTTCAATTTACTCCGAAACCACTTTCAAAAGTCAGCAATTTTCAGAAGGTTATTTTTGCAAAGCTACTAAAAAGTACATCAAACCATCTTTTGCTGAGAAAATATGGTCCATAAATGTCTCAACCTAATGATATAGGTGACAAGATTTTACCACAACTGGGCAGTTTCAATCAATCAAAGTCTGTTGCATTATTTGTAAGGCTTCCAAAATAAATTCAGCAAACTTATGAGATCTAGCTTTCAACATAGGAAACTGCCACTTATCATTACCAAGAATGTATTTCTAATAATTTGATATGCATGTTATTCAACGAGAATCAGACATTAGCAAAATATTGTATGTTTCATGTTTAAAATTATCATACATTCTTAACCTACTTAGCTCCAAAATTGCACCAAAAGTTATAAATGGCTAAAATATGCGGAATATCATTACGAAGTCAAAACAGTTAATGCTACAATTAATTTAAAGACAAAGATCATGTTCTACTAAATGACATTTAATTTCATCAAGAATTTATCATGAGCGCATGAATATTCCAAAAACACATGCGTGATAGGAGAAGAACATCAGTTTGCAATGAAGTATACCTAGTACATGTATTAGAAAGCTTCCCCAAAATAGAAATAACAAATGGTTTTCTCATTAACCCTGACACTACCTTACACTTGGGACATTGTGTCAATACAACCAGGCATGTCATACTCCTGGGGCAAAGGGCTGCCAGTGAACCCTTACAGGTCCCTTAAATACTTATGCAGATTGATTACTGCTCAATATAGCACATGCAGCAGCCATATCAACTTAACCATTGGGCCAACTAGGGGTGAGGAAGCTAGGGTGTGGGCTATCATATGCCCCTTGTTGATAGCCCACATCCCCCTCCCCCATGGGACTGGGGTGTGTGCTGCAGTAGGCAGTTCCAATTAGATGACTATTGCAGACATGGCCCAGAGCAACAACAGTAATCAATCACTGATCACTGTTTTTCAACACCCTTTTTGACAGCTAGTGTCAAGTAACATTTCACCATAAAACTAAACATAATTTGTGTAGTCTTTTTAAGATGCAATTTCAATGCTTAAATTTCATTTCTGTTCAAGAACTGCTGATAAATTAATCATTCAATGGCATATTTGTGTCTAATTCAATGTTACAAGAATGAATGTTTTACCACTACAATGAACAAATAACATGTATGTCCAATTCCTTCACCCCTAAGTATCCAGTATGCCCTACCCTCCCAGACCTATTGGCACCATGTGTCAGACACGCCTCATTCCACAGGGGCAGTTTAGTTAACCCAATGTCTACCTACCCACTGTCCGAACAGATAATGAATTGATCTGCTTGGGGTACTCAATCACTTTTGTAGACCCCAATATAAGGGTAAATGTATTAACTAATTACAAAGGGTTCATCAGTTTAAAGCATTTTTGCGCCAACAAATGGTACAAAAAGTAAGTCCAATAGGACTGTATTGTGTTAGCCTGAATCAACAATCAAGCAACATTGCTTCTCTGAGTCAAAGCTGTTGTCAGCAAAGCATGAAGAGCATGACACCTATATATCTCGCTACCAAGCATGTAAACATTCTTCAATACAGATGGATGGGAGGAGTCCCTCCTGTGATAGTTGAATGGGAAAAAAAACAGCAAATTTATCTATATATAAATGGGAAACTGATCCCCAACCCACTTTTCCACACAAAAAAGGAAATCTAGAGCAAGGGAAACTCTCTAAAACAGTGTGTGTTTCTGACAAGTTTTACCAAATAGTTACAGCAGAGGGACTGAAGCACATGGTACAAGAAGTAAATTGTAACTGCGTTTCTTATGTTATATATTATTTGTTATACAGAATAATTTAATATTAGGTTTTATATAGAAGAAATATATATACATTTAATTTAATTTGTAAGAAACTACATGTAAGTAAGAGAGTACTGGATGCAATACTAGAAACACTAAAAAGATGTTGCGGACCACAATATACTTTGCATGTTCATGATTGAACTTAAGTGGTGAACAAAATTGGTGTTTGAAATCACATCCAATTTATTAATATTTAACTTACGTAACAAAACCATTAATCATAATTTCCAAATAATCTAAATGTCATCCATACTTTCAATGGTATAATTTTAATATCAGCTACACATTCAATGGTATAAAAACAAAAACACTGAGTAAATCAAACATGTTAAATATCAGGGACCACTTCTTCTACAGTTCATAACTAATGGAATTGCACTTAAAGATGCATTAGACTTTACTTCTCATCTGTTATAGTGTGGTCATCACAGGAACATTCCCACCTGCTTATCAGGGGTAAAAATCTTAATGCCTTTTTAAATATAATATTCATTTTGGCAATAAACAAAATGTAACACACCTCTGATTAATGTTTGATAAGATGATGATCGTTTTTAACTCGTACTCTCTTAATCATGCTTGTTTTTTTTTAAGTAATCTCCAAATCAATTTCAAAAAGTATCTTTCAACAAAAATGTAATAAGCCATTCAGTACATAAAAGCATTAATTGTGATAAAAAAAGGTTCTTCAATTTATATAAAGATATTTTTTGTAAATGTATTACATTTTCATATAATATGATTGTATGATTGTTTTATCTGAAATATAATATCACAATTAATAATTACAATTTACCTGTAAAAATGATTATGATTTTCCAGTAGAAGTGATAGTGATTTACCTGCAAAAACAGATTGTGATCTACCTGCAAAAACAGATTGTGATTTACCTTTCAAAATGATTGTGATTTACCTGTAAAAGTGCTTGGGATTTACCTGTAAAAATGATGCAGGGTCTGACTCTTTCAGCACCTCAATGCAGAAGTACAGCAGACTGGTGGTTTTCTGCAGGTGACTGGTGCACGCATGGGCCGGGTCCTTAAGGATTTTCACCTTCATGTCGCGCTCAGTGCTCACAAAGTCCAGTAACTCCTGCTTGCGTTGTTGGATGGCGTCGATGAGGGAGTCACACTGCGCTACGACTAGGGATTCAAAATCCACACAGTTGGACTGAAAACCCAGCAAAATAGATTGTTTAAATGATCAATTATCAATAGATGTTTGTTAAACATGTACGCACCCCCAAAGTGTCAATGTTTTTATTGTATCTTGATTAACTTAACATAGAGATCAACATGTTTCAATTACAGTATACCAGTCAATTATTCTGGCGCCATTTGTTTACAGGCAAAACATTTAACCAATGGCAATTAAACAATTAACACACTCACCCAGTGGTATTTTTGAATGCACTGGCTTCACTACAAAGTGTTCAGTCCAGACATTATAATCATCAAGTGGCAAGCAATACAATGAGTTCATTTGTCTGTACAGGTGCACAGTTTACAGCTTGTTTACTGTTTTTCAACCAGGCGTCTTATGCATATTGGGGTAAATGGGGACACGTTTAATGATAACTCTGATTTGTAATTCTGGACGCAATCTATCATAACTAAGGATAATATCAATTTGTGGGTTGGCAATTTCAGTGATTGGAAATTAAATCTGCACTTACCAATTTCCTCCTCAATAAAGTTCTATGTGGTTAATGCCCTCTAAAATACTTTCTTTTTTCCAGCCTTTGCATTATTTGGGCAAAAAAAATACATTACAACCATCTAAACTTTTTTAAGATTTAAATTGTCGTTACTTAAAAGACGTTTCATAGAGATTTAAATTGATTACAAATTCTGTGAAATTAATCAATTCAGCAATGTTCTTATTCAACAGGCGTTACAATTCAAATTTATCTCAGAAAAAGTTNTGCCCCCCCCCCAACTTGAAGCAAAGTCGTCCCTGCAACGTTAACCTTAGATCTGGATTTGAAAATCATTTGGGGTTATTCTCTGTGTCCCACAAGCCCTTGTGACCTTGACTTTTGACCTCAAAATCAATATTCCTCATTATTTCCTCCCAAGTAACAAGCATACCATTTATGATGATTGGAGGTAAAGGATTCTCAATATCATGAAGAAACCAATTTCTTGTCTTTTCAAAACATCTGCCCATTTATATTGTTACAATGTGTTGGTGATTAAGACAAGACTTGAATGTTGTTGGTTTTCTTCCAGCATTTATACTTGCATTCAGACTTCCTATTCTTGAAGTTTTACTTGAAATCCGTTGATAATGGTGTAAAGATTGCACATTTATCATATTTCCAGGCAAACATGCAGATTAATTTGCTCTCTATTTAACCTCTAGGCAACCCTGAGTCAGATTTGTTTACAGAGTGTCAATGTTTTTATTGTATCTTGATTAACTGAACCTAGAGATCAACATGTTTCAATTACAGTATACCAGTCAATTATTCTGGCGCCATTTGTTTACAGGCAAAACATTAAATCAATGGCAATTAAACAATTAACACACTCACCCAGTGGTATTTTTGAATGCACTGGCTACACTACAAAGTGTTCAGTCCAGACATTATAATCATCAAGTAGCAAGCAATACAATGAGTTCATTTGTCTG
This sequence comes from Dreissena rostriformis, assembly GCA_007657795.1. Lineage (NCBI taxonomy): Eukaryota > Metazoa > Mollusca > Bivalvia > Myida > Dreissenidae > Dreissena > Dreissena rostriformis. The sequence goes on along the minus strand of VMBQ01013775.1, from coordinate 4,951 downwards.
TACAGGCACACAGTTTACAGCTTGTTTACTGTTTTCAACCAGGCGTCTTATGCATATTGGGGTAAATGGGGACATGTTTAATGATAACCCTGATTTGTATAACTGGACGCAATCTATCATTACTAAGGATAATATCAATTTATGGGTTGGCAATTTCAGTGATTGGAAATTAAATCTGCACTTACCAATTTCCTCCTCAATAAAGTTCTATGTGGTTAATGCCCTCTAAAATACTTACTTTTTTCCAGCCTTTGCATTATTTGGGCGAAACAAAACACATTACAACTGACGGTAGGATTTAGATACCCCATCTAAACTTTTTTGAAGATTTAAATTGTCGTTTCTTAAAAGACATTTCATAGAGATTTAAATTTATTACAAATTCTGTGAAATTAATCAATTCAGCAATGTTCTTATTCAACAGGCGTTACAATTCAAATTAATCTCAGAAAAAGTTTTATTACTTGGAATGAGCTGTTACAGTAACTCATGAGTGTTTTCCCAATGCTCCAAGGGTGTATATTATTTTTATGTCATTTTATGGGAATTTCTTATTCCAGATTCAAGAGGAAGCACCCAGTCACATTTAAAGGATTTTGACATTGACAGGTTTTTTTTATTAGAGGGTGCAGAACCAGTAAAATATCTGTTTACAAACAAAATGCTGTTGATTCTTACATCTTTGGAAACATTGTACAGGAATTATGAATAATCATCAAAACAGAAAAAATTAACAGATACAACTTTGAAAGAAATAATCAAAATATGTATTTTAAGGTGCAATATATTCTTTGGGGAAAAAAAGATAATTGGTCACAAAGTACACACTTAAGCTACATGTATATATACTTCAGTTTATCATATTATGATTGTCAACAATGAAATGAAATGTGCAAGACTTACTTGCAAAAAAGCAGTATGATAAAAATCAACATTAACTGTAATTTGAAATCTTTGTTTTTAAAGGCATGCCATGTCTATATTAAATATTTTTTCTCCATATTTACAGGCACAAACATTCATTCAGACAAGAAGCAACCTGACAGCGTCCATATTGCTATTTTAGATACAAATACAGCTGTATTATAGTAAAAAGATAAGATAAATGGCCAGCTCATCTGATAAGAACTGCACTAGTGTGTCCATCCAGCACATTAAGATCACATCAACTGTCTGCACTTGCCAATGCACATAACTGATAAGCCCCCTCATAGTCACCCATAGCTCACCATTAAATTAGCACTGATACAGGAGACTATAATGTTCTGTTCGGGAGCCCATTAACTGCACTTGCATCAAACAGAGATGTGATTAATAATTGTCTTTAGTCAGCTGACATAGGAGGTTCCATTGCCCATCTTTCCTCACATACTAACTGTATGTTTCCTAGCCTTAAAATATGCATGATCGAATGTTTCACAAATTAAATGGGTGGTCTTGTCAGGATCTGTCATCTTTTAAACAAATGACTTCAAATACAAGGGCTTTATTTTAAAATCACCAACATTTAATGCATTTTGCACTTTAAATGAGGTAAATTTTAAGTCTGAACAGAAATGAAAATGACAGATTGAAGTAAATAATTTAATGCAGGATGATCAGATATCGCAAATCAAGATAACTCATTTAAGAGGTTAAACAAAATAAACTTGCTTGAATAAAGGATATGATTTAAGTTCCATTAATTTAAATTTAAGTTCCATTGTTTGACATATTGGTTGCTTATAAACACTTTGATGCTTGTTGCAAATGATATACTTTAACTTCCAATACTGAGATTTGCATTGTTGCTTATGACATTAGTCATAATACTAAAGCATTATTCATGAAAAACTTTAATGACTGATTATAATAAAGAATGATATGTAGTCAAGGTTCCAGGTCTTTCAAAGTGGGCAGGATGACATACCGGTATTCGTTCTGTCATGGCCTTCAACTTCTGTATAAACTCTGTTTCTGTCTTGGCCTTTTCAGAGAGGGCTTGTAGTGTCTGAGATAGTTCCGTCTGTAAAAACATAAAAGATGTAATAAATAAACTTGAAACAAATTGTATAAGGTGAATTGTTATTGTACAAAAAGATTTCATTCTAAATTGTTCTGATATAATCATAATATATATTTATTGATATTATTTTGTTCACACATTTAGTTGAAGTGATCTCCATTCTCTTCCAACATGAGATTTCAATTTTCAGATACACTGTCATTGACACATTGTTATCACATAATCAATCTGAATGGGAAAAATTATAACATCACATGCTGAGATCAAACTCAAACAAATCTAAAACTCCATGAAAACTTTATCATCTCTACTTTAAGTACTATTGATTCAGAACATTAAATGTCACTTATTCTGGACCCTTTTGCAATTTATGGGTGACCCTCTTCAATGGTTCTTAACACCACTTCAAAATCCATAATGTACTCAGTATTAGTGCTTGTTCACCTGATTTGATCCAGTCTGAATACCCCAATCTGATGATGACATTTTTAGCTGCTTTGAGTATACCTAACCAGCTATTAAACCAATCAGCAGGCACTTCCTGTTAGGGACATAGGGAAGAGGAACAAGATGCACACAAGAGGTTTACAAGTGCTCATGATAATCTGGTGTTGTCAATGATTATTGGTGCCAAACACAATCTAGTCCTTGGCAAGAATTGAGCTTGCACCCATTGAGATACCAAATGCAGAGTTGTTCAAAATACCGTTTGGGCAAAAGTACAAAGGTAAACATACAAATACAAAAATAAGCAATGTAGTCTCAGCCTACATGCATACATTTAGGCCTACAGCCACATTTACAAATAAACAGATACAGATACAATTGGAGCCTTAAGGTGAAACTAAAGCCTGTGGGCAATTATATTCATACCTATGGGTGCATTATGTTTGAATGGGTAAGAATTTGTTTTCATTTTTATAGTTTTAATTAATTATACTATTAAAATTACACATGGATAAAAGAGCATTGAACTTTTAATCAATACAGAAAGCAATTCAACTGAAAATACTCACAACCTACACCAAATGAACTCCAATTCATCAATTCTTCTGCATTTATACTTATCTTTAATGACCCATTGTTCTATCAAACAGGCTCAAACTGTCAATGCTATCACAAAGCCTATAGCCTCTATTGTAGCCTGATTGGCTGCATGTACCTTGCATTCTTACTGTTATCTGCTGAAGGTAGACAAAAAGTCTGCAACAGTCTTCAATATGTCATTAATTATCAGGCATTTTATTCACGTTTCCTATCTTAATTGTGCTCACTTATCTAACTTTTGAAGAACATTTAATAGGCTAGCTGACATTTGTTGATTCCAAACAGAAAATATTATGTCATTGTTCACTCCAGTGAGTACAGACTGCACCTCTGGCTTTCAATTCTCTTTAATCCCAATACCTGTATGTAACTGTTCAACACACAAAAGTGTTGCTGGATACATCAGACTGCCTACAAATTACCCAGTATATTTTAACTGACTTTCATCTCTCTAGGAAGCAGTTATTCAAAAATACCAGCAAGAAGATCAACAAAGCTAAACAAGAGTGCCAAACTGTCACAAGATACGCCCGTTTGATGGTTTTGGACACCATGCTAAATGCTTGAAATGCACTAAGTGACTTCGTGACCTAGTTTTTGAACCGACATGACCCGTATTTGAACTTGACATAGATATTGTCTAGATACACCTTCTGACCAAGTTTGGTGAAGATCGGATGAAAACTATTTGAATTAGAGAGCGGACACTGCTGTGGACGCCGCCGCCCGCCCGCCGCCCGCCAAGGTTGAAACTATAATACGTCCCGTTTTGAAAAAAACGGGCGTATAAAAATGATTGACTACGACCTATGCATGGCCTTATTCATTAATTTACTTTTTATTTAGTTCCAGTTAACTGTGGTCAAAATTTTATACGAACCGAAAGTATTCTCAACTATACCACAGAAAGCGGAAGTAATGACACGAACTGCGAATGGAAAATCAAGGGACTTGCCAACACGTTCATTCGGATTAACATTTCGTATGACATAGAAAATTGTCTTAACTGTGATTGTGACAGTTTGAAGGTGATGTATTGCAACTTAATACTGTTAAATATTCTGTATTTACTTGTTGTGTTTTATATTTCCGCCATATAAAAAGTAAACACAATTTAATCAAAACACGATACACTAGTTTTATTGTTAAAGAAATTGTGTTGAATTGTTTAAAGATTAAAAAAGAAGACCAGTAGGTACTATGAGATAACTAATGTGTTACGATACTCTTCAGTTATTAATAATCTTAGGTGTTGATAATATTGCCTGTTCACAAAATATGCCATTCATTCTTAAACTTTTGACATAGATTTACGACGGATCATTGACAATAGGACCACCAAATGAAACACTGTGCGGGTCCGGAGAGGTGACATTTAATTCAACCCAAAAAGCATTGACTATGGCGTATTCGTCGGATAGATCCAAACAAGGAAAGGGATTTCAAGCTAAATGGGATTTTGGTAAAACTAATTATATTATTCCATATAGCCAAATATTGACTCGCTCATAATATTGGCTACATCCAAAAGCGGAAGGTCTATCGCGGCATGTGTCGGTAAGCCGAGTGGTTACGATCGTATATTTTCCCTACTTCACTAACATTGCATAAGAGTATATTATACAATAATCTATTATAATAAATATAACACCGTTTTGTATGTCAATAGCGGTTTTTCTTTTTTTGCAATATAAAAACAATATTTCTGACAGGACAATCAAACACCAAAACAATCAGTATTAAGTTTAACATATAGATCCAGACTTTGATTGTGTGTAGCTAGCCGGGCTAAATGTGATGATTATTGTACTGTCTATAAACAATACGAACTAGAGCTTTGTCACTGAATGTGACTTATACCCCCATACCACTTTGACGCAGGATAAAAAGTTGTTTAAA
>VMBQ01013774.1:5495-16078 GCA_007657795.1 Dreissena rostriformis | reverse complement strand
GCTGTTTTCGGTTAACGCGTGCATCCTCGTCGCATCGTGGCTTGGCTGTTTCATAGCAGCCATGAACTCTAAGCATTGACAATCAAATAAGCTTCTTCGGATCAACTTCAAATCGTATGAAAAAGTTCATATATTTATACACAACGTATTTGTTTAGAAAATGCCTTTACTGTGTCTGAATTAATGTAAAACGTATGCAAGTTTGGTTATTGAAACAATGTAAGGTTGATTAAAATTTCGCGAACAAAAGATTTATAAAAGGTCCCAGAATGGGGCATGCCATTTAGAGGTTCAACAATATTTTACATATTAGAAAACATCTGTTGAATTCGCCGTGGACGCCAAACCTATAATCGGAAAAACGTTTGCGAAGCAAAGACATGTGTTCTAATACTCGACCACCTTTATCTTGGGATTTTATTGGAATCATTTTTTTACCCATTAGTCTGTTCGTCCGTCCGTCCGGCTGTCACGGATCTTCTCANATCGGAATAACGTTTGCGAAGTAAAGACATGTGTTCTAATACTCGACCACCTTTATCTTGGGATTTTATTGGAATCTTTTTTTTACCCATCTGTCTGTTCGTCCGTCCGTCAGGTTGTCACGGATCTTCTCAGATCTCGAAACTGAACATGCATTGACGGGCTTCCGATATATGGGAAAAAGAAACTCCAGAGACTTAATCAGGTGAGACATTATTGTAAACNTCAGATCTCGAAACTGAACATGCATTGACGGGCTTCGAATATATAGGAAAAATAAACTCCAGAGACTTAATCAGGTGAGACATTATTGTAAACCTTCAGTTTTCTGTTTGATGCTCCAATTACCTGTACAATCCCTCTGGAATAAACACAAAACAACGATTAAAACTGAGTATGACGGCCTCACAACGGTCAATGCAAGGCCTAGCAAATATTCGATTAAAATGGAAAGTACGCAATTATCGCCATTAACATTACACAACATAACAAAACAATCACAAAACAAGATTATTTTATGGGATCACAACATCGGAACGGTCAATGTTAAAGCACACTTACACCTTTTACCCATTTATGCCTAGCGTCTATAGAAACAGGCCTTGGCAAACAGCGTAGACCAAGGTGAGACGCCGCATGATGCGGCGTCTCATCAAGGTCGGCGCTGTTTGCTTAATGGAATATCTGTAAGAAATATTCTAAATAAATACACGAGACATCCCTAATTTTGGAAATAAATTGATCCAATTTAGAAGGATGGGAGAGTCCACTATGCATAAATGGCTTAAAAAAACCTGTTGATGGCTAGTCTTACCTCACACTTAGACCAGCAATAATCACACACATGTACAAACATAAACCTCATAGCATCCAAAAGGCATTTATATAGGTTTCTCATGACATACGTTTACATTTCTTTTCATTTTCATTTTAGTGTTTGATTTTTAACTACATCGTGTCATTCAAATTGTTGTTAATAGAGACGTAGTTGATATGTGTTATCTAAAGGAATATCCCACCCACTATTTTGCAGTGATAAAACGTGTTCAAAAAATAAATATATCAGATTGAATATTAAAATATAATAGTTTAATTTGGTAAATCATTCTTAGTTAGAGAATATAAAGCTCAAGTCAAACCAAACATTAGGATGTACAAATAGAAAAACAAATATGTCACACGTTGAAGTCAAATATCGAAATACAGCAATTTATTGTCAGCAGAGGGTTTTTCATTTCTACCATCCATTGAATTAAAGAAAGTTAATTTGCGCACATGTTAACCTGTGTTGCGCGTAAAATCAAATACTTACCTTTAAGGTCAAGCTCATACTTTTAGTGTAATGGTCAAATACAGCACTTATTGTCCTAACTGCTACGGAACATCACAGACAGTTGGAAAGTATCCGGGACGTGTGCCCCACATTAAACCTTGCTGATGGTCTACATGTAGATAAGCCCGCGTCCCTCTGGCAAANACGTGTTCAAAAAATAAATATATCAGAGTGAATATTAAAATATAATATTTTAATTTGGTAAATCATTCTTAGTTAGAGAATATAAATCTCAAGTCAAACCAAACATGAGGATGTACAAATAGAAAACAAATATTTCACACGTTGAAGTCAAATATCGAAATACAGCAATTTATTGTCGGCAGATGGTTTTTCATTTCTACAACCCCTTGAATTAAAAAAAGTAAATTTGCGCCCATGTTAACCTGTGTTGCGCGTAAAATCAAATACTTACCTTTAAGGTTAAGCTCATTCTTTGAGTGTAATGGTCAAATATCATCAGAGACAGTTGGAAAGTATCCGGGACGTGTGCCCCACATTGAACCTTGCTGATGGTCTACATGTAGATAAGCCCGCGTCCCTCTGGCAAATATCCCAAATTTCGCCTTAGCTATCGCCCTTAGTAGCCTCCCTGATGGCACAATTGGGAGGATTCCTCTCTAGATCGTACCCAGCAGTGTGCTCATTGTGTGGGATACAAACGGAAAACAAACTATTACGCTCAGTGTGTTTTTGTTCGAAAAGGGAACTGTTACGAAAATCACTTTGGGATGCTGCCATTTACCAAAAGGGGATTAAGCGTTTTATAAAATTAAAACGAAAGACATTAGAACAAATCGTAATGTTGTTGGAAATGACGCTATCAACTACAGACGTCAATCGCCTGAATGCTCGTTCAGCAATCCTATTGCTTAGACTAGTTTCTTAGTGTCGGCGTGTGCTTATTATAATGAAATCATGAAAATTGTATTCAATGTACATTCTGTTAAGTTGGTTCTTTTCATGTTCTTTGATTGTCAGGTTTTTGTATGGCAGGTTTATTGTTCATTTAATGTTCTTTCTGTGCCATGTTTATTGTTTATTGAATGTTCTTACTATGTCAGGTTTATCCCTCATCGTCAGGGACATATCTATTTGTTGTACGCCTACTTCATGTACTTAAACTAGATTATATGTTTTCTAATTTCGCTTTCGTAGTAGAAATCACACAATCTATAGGTATGGCGTTTAATAAACGTATAGATTAAGCATTTACATAACAGAATATACGTTATATACCTTTTACATATAATATGCTTATTCTACATGTACTTAAACTATGCTATATGTTGTTGTATACATGTTAATGTATTAATATACATATATAATTATCTATTGTATATCTTAATGATGTAAATACATGTTGTAAAAGTGTTATGCTTTTCATGAATGGAGGAAATAAAGAATCTATCTATGGCAAAGCTGTATGGGTGGAGAATAACAAGTAATCACATTTTGGGAAAGCTCTAGGCGTATTTTAGTTTAGTGTTTGCATTTTTTTGTGTTCTACTTTTGAATTTCTTGTCAACAAGTTTCCCAACGCATCATAACATGCTTTTCTTCTAGCTACGCAGGAAGAAGTCGACATCCACGTTGTTTGGTTTTATTATTATAAAAATATTTTGTTGAAATGTTGTTTATGGCAAAGTTTATTACAAAATACATGTTTGAATTAACCATGTTTTAGCACGCATAAGTATTGATTATTGCTTTACAGGCATTGTAGAATTATGTTTCTTCGTTAACTGCGCTTACTCCTATAAATGTTGTGTCGGTTTATACTTTTGCTTTGTAGAATAAAAGTTCGTAATCGATTGTCTTTCAACAATACAAAACATTAACTAATCTGCGCACCGATAGATATCGCTACGTTTTTAAATCATCCCAATCGAAATGTTCTTTTCAATCTACCGCAACAAAAAAGTAAAAGAGAACTTATCGCGGGTGCGGAAAAAAGTAATTGTAGCTTATTCGTTATGTACGGTGACGCAGATATAACATGGGCGTGCTTTTAATTGTGTCGTTCCAACGACTTTGAAAATGAAATTAGACAATATGCATGATTTAATACATGTCTTTATTAAAGAGAAATACAGTCGAGATGACATTAATATGTTACGAATATGTATTGAAAGTGTACAATACTCTTTCACCAAATTAACTTAATGTCATGAACGAACATATACAAGTATTTACTGAAACGGATTTGTTATAAATTATTAAGTCATTCACGTTCATAATCGAACCCTGATTTCGTATCCGATACGACATGTTCATGAATATGCATATGCTTAAATATGCGCGTTGCAGCGAACCTGTTACTGTTAATTCATTAGGAAGATTGTCATTGTTGTTATGACATATTCATACGTTCACACACCAGTATCGAGCATCTTATAATATATTTGTAATCAAACACGAAAGTTCCGTGTCTGTTATGAGGATTTAATGATAAAATCCAGGTACATTGTTGCTATGAACTAACTCGAGTGCGGTAGATATTACGATTCGTTTTGTATGAAACATACTTTTATGCTAACAGGTACCACATATCTTCACGAACACATACATAAAACTATAATATCGAAGTTATTATGATATGTTATGGTCCAACTTCACTCATTTTAGTCGCCATAAGGGTCGCATGGTAATAGTACATGGTTACCTTGTCTGAACAGAAATCGTTTATAACCACACACACTCCTTGTTAATTCCCATAAGGCGGCGTAAGCCAAGCTTTATCGCCAAATTTGGTATTTTAATATTAACACTTGCTATGTCTTAATTACTTGATCATAATGTTGATGGTGAATATGGCGTTAAAAATGATATAACTGTTGTTGTTTGATGATGATGACGAGTACGAGGAGGATAGTGAGAAAAAGATTGCGCCAATATGAAGAGGATCTTTTATCAATAATCGCATGGTGTGTTATAATATACTATAATTAGATGATGTTATTACACACATATTTTAAAGGCGCATTTCTGCCATGTAATTGAATTCATTATGTAACAGAATCCGATATTCCGACGATATATGTACTCATTTTGTACTTGCAAAATGATTTTATACGATATTAACTGGTTCTATTGATATGAGTGTCATCATATTTGCTCTACCTTATGCGAATCATAATTGCTGTAATTTCTGCAAATCATACTAAAACGGAGCTGTAAGTTGTCTTTGGTTATATTTAAGTGAATGGTATACATATAATATGGACATCGGTTACGAAGTACAAATATTTGAATACGACCGCACAATACTATTGTCCGGAAAACAATCGCTAACAAGTACCATTATTTCATTGTATACTACTAAAAATAATTCAGAAGACATTACACTTAAACCCGCAACAAATCATTTTTTTGTTATATTATACCATTTTTTTCAGTGTATCTGTATTATTTTCCAATATAAATATCACTCAAAGAGAATACCAGATTTTTGTTAATTGATATATTTCTGTAAGGCTTCGCGCCGAGCTAAATAAACTCATCTGTATTCGACACTTACCTTGTATTCTATATAATAAGCCTAAGGGTACCAATTCTCGAACGATTTTTTGCCGATTTTATTTAATTTGTCAAACTGTTTTAAGTTTAAAAAATAATTTAAGCTGGAAACAAGCGTTGATAACCCGACCTTACCGTTGGTCAAATGAAGTTGGTTCGTAATCGATGTGGACATTCTGAGAGATGTTAACGTGCATAATAGGATTTTCGGTATTCATGCGTTGAAAACTTTTAACTTAATTTTTAAACCGAAGGACGATCTGTCCAGCAACTCCATCTCCATCCTTCTCCTGCTGAACCACAACATCGGCTCTGGGTTACAGATAATGACCTGTCGAATCTTTGGCAATCGCAGTGCTACCCTTGGGCCTTCATCCAGCATGACCGTGATATCTGCTACCCATTTACGACGCTGTTCATCCTGTTATCCACACGTTGCCATCAGATTACGCTCCGGAATCATGTAATATGGTAGCTGTGTACAGGATATTACAGTTCTGAGTGTTTCCAGCGCGTCATGTAACCAATGGATCAAATTCCTGTCTTGAAACATAGCGGGTGAATTGCTTTCAGCTTGCCAAAATATTATATTTTTTTAGCACATACGATGTTATTTCTTTATTGTTTGGTCTTAAAACCTCTTTTACAATCATTTTTAGAATTACATACACTTTTGTCTGAGTGACATTAAGATTATTAACCAGTTCCGTTTCACCCATGTTAAAGCAAATCATCCACTATAATTATTTGAATGCACTTCCTTTAAATCCGACGGGGTTAACAACATATCCCAATGATACTACTTTATGTACGACATCCGGTGGCGGCCAATGTTGAGATCGTTGAGGCCATCTCTGCAGGATGCCGGGGCAATGACAGCGTACTGCCCCCACAGTATTTAGTCTTAGTCCTGGTTCTGCCAATATCGGTATTGAGGGCCCCGCGCGTTCAAATTGAACACACCCATGTTTAGACTGACATTTCATCAACAACTTAATCGCTGCTTAGCAAAACGTTACCTTTGCCGTCATCACACAGAGCATTAATACATATAGTGTTAAGTGTGTCAATAGGTCTCTCCAGTAACATCCTGCAGTGCCCTTGGTACATACTAGTAGCCATCCTGTACACTTCTATGTCGTCTGGTATGGTGTGTAATCGACTCCAACTTCCACACAGAGGACTTTGTTTGGCACGTGTAACTGGTCATTATCGCTTTCATAACAACAGGTAAGCCCCTCGGCCTTGCTGCCAGCTGTGGTGACAATTGTATTACCTGTTTGCATTAAGTGTGAATTCGCCATGAAATCAAATTCCTTGTATTTCTCAGCACGTCTCTGTCTGATATCCTCCCCGTATCCCAGCAATGTCATTATATTGCAGATTTCCACGGACACACCTTCGACATTATTCTGAAAATAAACAGGATATAACTATTTTGTTGTTGTTAACGTCATGGTTTTTACTTTTATATTCCAGTAATGAGCAGTTCGCTTTCATAAAATGATACAGATTGCGACATCAATAACTGGGAACTTTATAAGTCTCTGACTCGAAAGGAACGACTGTACAAGCTGACGTGTCTGAGAACGCTCTCAGTATCTGACTTACCTTAGGGTGATGACTGAACTGCCTGCTGTTTATGGAAACGCATGCAATCCCTGATTTGCCCATGAGTGGTGGCGGTATAGGTTGTTGTGTCTGGAACTCTTGCAGTCCCTGGCCTAAGAGTGACCACTGTACAGACTTTAAATGCCGGTGACTAAGCCATGGTTGACGACTGTAACGGCTGTAAACGAGTTAAGTTTCTTACTAACTCATTAGTGATGACTCTCCTAGCTTCTGTGTCTGGGAACGCTTTTAGGCCCTGACTTACTCTTGACTAATGACTGTAAAGGCTGCTGTGTCCAGGAACGCTTTAAGTATCTGACTTAACCGTGAGTGACGACTGTCAAGGCAGCTATGTCTGTTAACGCTTTAATTTCCTGACTTAAACATGAGTGGCGACAGTGCAGGCTGCGGTGTCTGGGAACGCTTTAAGTACCTGAATTATTCATGACTGACGACTGTCTAGGAACGTTTTCTGTCTCTGACTTATCCATGAGTGTCGACAGTTCAGGCTGTTGTGTCTGGGAACGCTTTCAGTATCTGAATTATTCATGACTGACGACTGTACAAGCGGCTGTGTCTGGAAACGCTTACAGTCCCTCACTTACCTAGGAGTGACAACTGTACAAATTGCTGTGTCTGAAAACGCGTTTATTTATTGACTAAACTGTAAGTGACGACTATAAAACTGCTTTGTCCGGGAACGCTTCAATCCCTTACTCATGAATGAAAGACGACTTTACAGGCAATTTGTTTCTCATCTGGGAACGCTTTCAGTCCCTGAGGTACGAAAAAAAGAAGACTAAATAAAACACCTATTGTGTCTGGGAAAACTTTCAGTCGGCGACTCACCCATAAAAGACGACTGTAACATATGCTGTGTCTGGGAACTGACTTATCAAATCGTACCAACTGTACAGGTGCTTTGTTTTTTAACAATGTTGGTCCTCTACTTACCCATTAAAGACGACGGTACAGGATGTTGTTTCTCACCAGGGACCGCTTTTAGTCTCATACTTACATGTGTTTGGGCCTGACTGATCCATGAAGAACTTCTTTGTCAGGAAACGCTGGGAACGCTTTTAGTCATTACCTTACTGTGAGTGACGACTGTACGTGCTGTTGTATCGTGGAAAGCTTTGCGTCCCTGACTTATCCGAGAGCTACATCTGTACAGATGATCTGTACAGATGTTTGTGTCTGGGATACACTTGCATTCCATCACTTACCCGAGAGTGACGTCTGTACAAACTGCTGTATATTGGAACCTGTTCGGTTTCTGACATGGTACACTCGGCGACTCCTTCTGCCATTTTCAGTCGGCTGCAAGTACACATTTATTTAAAAGAAATTAAATGGGAAGATAACTCCGAAGTTTGCATGTTCGTCCAAAGATTCCGATTCTTCAGAAATTGATCTCACATCAAGCTATTACTTGATCTGTGTAATTATGATTATTTGGAAAAGCGAAAATGAGTTCGCAAAAAACTCATGCAATTTCCCTGCGGTTATCTTGTTTTATTTGTATGCGTGTTTATAATTGAAAATGTATGTCGTCGCATCTATCAATATGTGATAAAAATGCTAGATTTACAAATTAACCAACTCAAACATGGCAAAACATTCGCACTTTTGAGAAGCAATTGGAATTTCGCTGTCGTAAATTAACAAAAGTAATTTTGAAATTTATTTTCGACTTTGGATTTCAAAATCATGTCACTTGTATTTTAAAGGAAAATTATATGTTAAAGTTAATTTAATAACATACGTTTAACATTATTGTGTGATGGTAAACACGCTTCATTAAAATCGAATACAGTAAGCATTTACAATACTGCGAAAGTAAAAAAAATACACATGAATTTACCTTCAGAGTAATCGCTCGATAAACGTAGAGCGGCAGTTATGAATAGTAATTGCACGTAGTAACAGGTTCGATTTCGGAAAGCGTGCAAGCGTTTGAGAGCGTGTTTAACGTACCGAAAAACCCGTTATAAATAGCTGATGTTCTCTATAAACTATTTTTTGCATTTGCAGAATAAATAAAGGACACAAACCCCTTTTACAAGTGTTATAATAATATGGTGTGAAAAAGTCCATAAAAATCATCCGGAATATCGCATAATCTATAGGCAATTTTTAGGCAAAGAAGCCACTTTGGTGTTAGATTGTCTAGGTTTGCTAACCGCTAAGCCACGTGATTAAGTGGGCGGAAAGATCATCGTCCAGGCGAGATGTCAATTGTAATGTAATTGTAATTTGAAACCAATAACCGTTATATTACGTATTATTTAAATGAGAATTTATGGGGTATTATCACACTTTGATGTGTCGATTAAAATAAATAACATGCCGAATCTTTTAATTTTGCAATTGTATCCGGCTCCAGTTTGATAAAACAATTATTACCGGTTTTTAAAGGATGCCATTGAAATGCGGTTAAGTATTTAAATAAAGGAGCGATAAGAATCTTATGACAAACAATTAATAAAAGGTTGTATTAATTCGATGTTTATTTTTCATTTTAATTGCTTTGTTTTAATTTTACTTATCAGAAAGCCATTTACCTGTGATATAGTTTGAATAAAGTTGTGATAGTCCTTCGGCCAAGTACCCACAATTGAGGTGGGGTGTACCAGTAAAGTGGGCAAAACTACACCTATATATCTTGGAAGATGCTTGCCAGAAGCATGTGAAAATTGTTGATAATAGTCTGGTACTTGCAGGTTTTGGTATTTTTTTCTCCTTTGAAGATGGGGCATCAATCAGCTTAATTTTCATAAATTGTCTCGGAGAAATTGAACCGCAAATTGCATGTAGTATTTAAGTAGGATCAATATATGAAATTTTAGTAATTTTTAACTGAACCTGGAAGGGTAGAAGCTTCTTTAAAACATATCAAAAGTTAACCACAATCGGACCTCCGGAAAGTTTTTTTCAAGATGGCCGCCAAGATGGCCGCCAATACCTATTTATGATCATAACTATGTAACTATACAATCAAATTTGATACATTTGGTGTCTATTCCTAGGTTTCAAGGGGCAAAGAACACATAAAGACCATTAGACATTGTTTAGTGTACAATAGTACACACAAATCCAACATGGCGTCGAAAATGGCCGCCAAGATGGCCGCCAAAACCTATAAATGATCATAACTATGTAAATATCCACTCAAATTTGATTATTTTGGTGGCTATATATGGGTTTCAAGGGGCTAAGAACACATTTAGATCATCATACATTGTATAAGTTTATTATATTACACCCAAATCCAAAATGGCGTCCAAAATGGCCGCCAAGATATCCACCAAAACCTATAAATGATCATAACTATGTAACTATCCACTCAAATTTGATGGATTTGGTGTCTATACCTACGCTTCAAGGGTTAACCCTATTCTCCCAGACAATTTATGAAAATTAAGCTGATTGATGCCCCATCTTCAAAGGAGAAAAAAATACCAAAAGCTGCCAGTACCAGACTGTTATCAACCATTTTCATATGCTACTGACATGCATCTTCCAAGATATATAGGTGTAGTTTTGCCCCCCTTACTGGTACACCCCACCTCAATTTTGGGTACTTGGCTGTAGGACTAAAAGTAGGTCAATGTCAAGGTAAAAATGAAGTCATGGT
>VMBQ01013773.1:3572-17466 GCA_007657795.1 Dreissena rostriformis | reverse complement strand
GTTTAGGAAAGTGTCATCCCTGATTAGCCTGTGCGGACTGCACAGGCTAATCTGGGATGACACTTTACGTACATGCATTTAACCCCCTTTTCACAAACCGAGGCTCATTCATAATTAAAACTTGTAGAAGTATATACATCATTTTCAGAAAGCTTTATGAATAAACACATATATGTCAACAAATTTAGTTACAAGAAAACCAAACAAGCAATGCAAACTGAAACTTATAACTGTTAACTATAGTATAAACCCAGATACATTACAATTAAGATCTTAAAAGAAAAATATACATTTGAAAAAATAAACACAAAATAAAATATTTGCATGGCTAAAAAATACAAACAAATTATCTGCTTAAGCAGTCAGACTTACTTACCATACACAAAAGTTGACTTACTTACCATACACAAAAGTTATCACTTATGAGGTACTTTATACAATAGTAGAATTTTTATGAGCCGCTTCATGCAAAAATGGGTCTTATGCAGCAAGTGTAAATACAGACCAGCCTGCAAAATGTGCAGTCTGGTCTAAAGTTGCCCTGTTTTCTGTAAAGTCATGCAAAGTTTCGTGGTCTCATTAGCGGACAAGGTAGCTAAAGGCCAAACTGCATGGATGCCCAGGCTGGTCTGGAGCCACATTGGCCACTCATGGCATAAAACCCATTTTCGCATGAAACCTAATATAATTGAGTTAAACTCTTCATTGCCATCCTCAAATGAAAACAGAGTAAAAAACATAGTTTAAGAATCCTTGACACTCAACTATGCATGGTTTTTATTAAGCTGTTATATATGAGTATGTTTAAAATGATGACAATCTTTTGTTGAGGCTTAATCTTATCTAGTCTTTGGCACTCTTAATGAAATCTCATAGAAATGAGTGATGCTTTACTTGTATATGCAAATGTAAACTGAAAAGCAATATAGTTACTTTCACTGATCAGAAGAATTTAAATCTGACATGTTCACAAACTGATATGTTATTAATGTCAAACCAGCTTTTGAACAAAAATTAAAAAACAACAAAATTACAAAGAAATAAACCCCAAATAAAACCGGATAAACACTGGATTTTTTTTAATGAGAACAGGGTTGACCAACAATAAGTGTTTTCGGGACAAACTGCATAAAACTACTATCGGTACATGTATACAGAATGTATAAACAAGATTACCACATTAAGTCCGCATTTAAAATAGATAGGTTACAAAGCAATGGGTTACAGGTTTACACATATACTAGTACAACACAAAGCGTGTTATCAAAACATCATTTAGATGCAGTTAAACTTGTATTACCTTATTCCATTTTCATAAGGATATGATCTCTGCCTTAAAATATGTGTAATTTATATAAAGAATAACAGCCAAAAGGCATTTGAGTTCATTTATACTATATTTCCAATAATTATAGATACATGCTATTCTCAAAATAAAAAATGAATTTCAAACAAATGCTAAATAAAATAGGCGAAGTATTCATGTTTAAATCGCATTTAATAGTCAATACTGGAAGACCCTTCCTTCTTATGTTTTAAACTCTTAAAGAGCTTAATATTTCATATAAATCTAAAGAACTAAGACACTAAAGTATTTAACTTTACTAACAAAGGGAGTTTAAAAAGGGAAAGAAAACCAGCAGACTTCATCTGTTTTAACAAGGCTAGATCTTGCATCTTAGATCTTAAAACTATAGAAAAGTTCATTCTAAAACTTGACTGGTAAAGATCCACAACAGACTGGTTATAAGTACATTGCAAAAATCTAGACTGGTTATTTTTTACACCCAACTGGTTTACTACAAAACAAAGACTGGTTTAGTAGGTGGTTTTCTTTTCATCATAGGTCGCAGTAGTTGTGGTGGTGTGGGTCTCGCTAGTTGTTGTTGTTGTTGTAGAGGCGCCCGTCTGCCAATCTCGGAACAGGAGGAAGGTATCCACGACGTACACCGCCGTTGCAAGAAATGTGAAAATCTGAAAAGTATCATTACAACTATGTTACATAGTTAGAAATGATGCAAGATGTAAAGAAGTTAATGAAGCATAATTGTACAAAACCTGTCTGTTTGATTACAAGCGATTTATTTGTTTCATAAAGAAGTCATACTGAGTTAAACTACTGGTTAAATAAAGATTTAAAATCTAGAACAGTTGGAAAGCTACATAATTTATATATACATGTAGTAAAATCCACAACTCTTAAGGATCTGTATCATCTTTTTATCAGTATTTTAAACATAAACATGTATATTTATATATATGTTTTGATACACAAACATAAACTAGTTACAATAAATCATACTTTAATTCTAAAACTTATGTAGTATGAACAGTGTGAAAGTATAAATGGTCAAGCCTATTTGATAAATCAATCATTAAATTGGCTACTGCAGCCCGAGGTTGTTAACGTTCAATTGTTAAAGCACTTGATAATTTGAACACAGCAATTTCAGGTTTTGTATTTAAATTTGTTTTAAGACATTAGACATTGTAAGCAAATAAATCATAAAATGAAACGATTGTGAAATGTTTATATTTCTTCTTAAATGCTACAATTCATATGTGCAAAAATTAGGCACATTATATAGGGTAAGATCAAGATTGAACAAGAGATGTGTTTGTCATAAACACAATGCCCCCTACTGCAACGATTTGATTTTTTTTTTACCTTTGACCTTGAAGGATGACCTTGACCTTTCACCACTCAAAATGTTCAGCTCCATGAGATACAAATGCATGCCAAATATCAAGTTGCTATGATCAATTTTGCAAAAGTTATGACCATTTTTCGAAACCTAAACGCAAGTGTGATGAAATTTAAGAAGGACAGACAGACGGACGGACATTGCGATCACTATATGCCACCCTACCGGGGGCATAAAAACAAGGGTGCTGCACCATGCCCCTTTTTAGTTCCTCTCTCTAGGTTGGTTGATCAACATAACAAATTGAATATGTATATGTGTTGGACTAAGAAATTACCCAGATTTGTTAACCCATTTATGCCAAGCGTCTAGAAAAAAGGCCTTGGCAAACAGCGAAGACCCAGATGAGACGCTGCATGATGCGACGTCTCATCAAGGTCTGCACTGTTTGCTTAAAGGAATTTCTGTAAGAAATATTTTAAATATAGAAATAAATAAACTAGACATCCCTAATTTTGGAAATACATTGATCCAATTTAGAAAGATGGGAGAGTCCACTAGGCATAAATGGGTTAATGTTTCGATAATGTTACTAGAATGGTTCTGTATTCCACCCTGCCCATTTTGTGCAGCACCTTGTACATTTTGTGGTCCTGGATCTTTCCCTCCAGTAAGGTCCCTCATCGCATTTAAGTAATTAACTAATGGGCCAAACATGATGAGCAAATTGAAAATAAGCTATATTTAAGGCTGACTTTTAAAACTTTTTTTCAAAGATAAAGACATTTCTGACATGTTGGAAACAAATTACTTTGTGAAATTTTCTATTCACAACAGAGGTTTCACACAACAAATTATGAATGAGGCACACACAGAATAGTGCCTACTGACTCAAGGCACTTTACTATTTTTTGTCTGCCTACTCAAATGGCATTTTGGAATTAACCTACCGGTACTTAACACATCATGCACTTTTATATAGTTAAATATGTAAAAAAAAAACAAGTGATGTGCTTGAGGAACACTATACCCACTTTTGAGCGATTTTGACCCATACATTTTGCCTTTGACCTTGGAGGATGACCTTGACCTTTCACCACTCAATATGTGCAGGTCCATGAGATACACATGTATGCCAAATATCAATTTGTTATCGTCAATATTGCAAAAGTTATGACCAAGGTTAAAGTTTTGGGACAGAATGACAGACAGACAGACAGGCCAAAAACAATATACTCCCTCTTCTTCGAAGAAGGGGGCATAAAAAAACACATCTTATAGACATTATATCAAAATAAGGGATTAAAAGCATAGATTTTTTAGTCTTCTAAATACAATACTGACATATTAAATAGGTAATATAACAATCATTATTATTTTTCGACTTTACAAAATATAAAAAGCTTTACAAAATATATACATGTACATATATATTGAAAGCAATATAGTGAGAGAAAATCAAACAGTTACATGTAAATGGAGTGCAATCTAATTCTATGCATGCCATAACATTTCAAGCAAGGTATATTTTAAAGGTAAAATAACCGAACTCCACACACAAACAGATTAATTATGAAAACATAGCCTCAGTTTATTTTATACAACATCTTGTGACAGCATTTTTGTTTTAAACTTTGACCTCATGCATCAACACTACCAGTATTATTGATTTTAATAATTACTTAAGATTTTGTACAAATATAGATGTATAACTTATATAATATATATATATTAAAGCCATATGATCAGAGTTTTATAGAAAATGCCCATAAAAAGGCTGCATCCATGATTAAAAATGTTGTCACAAATTTACCAACATGGTCAAAGAAAGAGTTTGATCTGTATAAGGAAAACTGTCCCAACAAACAAAAGCCATGTTTTTGAACAAACCCATGTTTTTATTTTGGATATCATAACAAACCAGCAACTTTCATGATGAGTGGGTAAAAAATGTTACTTCTAAAATGTCCATTGATTTTACTATAGCCAGATAAGGACAACTGCCCGCCTCATGGCGGCCATGGTGTTTAATGGACTGCAACCATTTCTTAAGCTGCGGGGAAATAATTAAAACAAATGTTTTGAGCAAGTTTCATGATAATTGCTTAAACAACTGTGACTTTAAGAGTGTTCACAACCTATTTCTTGAATTGACCTCGTGACCTAGTTTCTGACACCACATAACTGGTTTAAATTATGTCAAGATATCATTGGGAGAAATATTTTTACCAAGTTTCATGAGGATTGGGCAATATATGGCCTTCTTAGCTTTCACAAGAATTTTCTTCAATCTGACATAGTTTTTCACCCCACATGAATAAGTATTAAACTTAGCAGAGATACAATTGGAACAAATATTTTGACCTTGTTTCATGAAGATTGGGCAATCAATGTGGCCTCTATCAAGCCTGCCTTTTCTTTAATACAATCTAGTGACCTAGTTTTTAACCTCACATGACCCAGTTTCAAACTCTGTTGAGATATAATAGGGACGTATGTTCTGACCAAGTTTCCTGAAGAAATTAAGCTCAAGTAAGCTAAACAAATAAATTATAATTGTTTCAAAAGAATCCTTGAACAAACATGGACAGATTTTAATTGTTTTGTTTGTTAGGACTTTTCGCCTTTTGAAAACTATTTTAAATCATATAACAGCATTCAGTTAACTTCTTTTCCTGAGAAAACTTAGTGGACATAAGCGGTTTACCAGTAGAAAGTGAACATTCTTATGCCAGTTACTGACAACTGCCATTTTTAATAAGAGGCAAGGGAAGATAGAAATAATTTGAGCATCGCTCTGTGAAACGGAGGTTTAATGCATGTGCGTAAAGTGTCGTCCAAGATTAGCCTGTGCAGTCCGCACAGGCCAATCAGGGACAACACTTTTGCCTAAACAAGATTTCTGCTTAGAAGAGACTTTCTTTAAACGAATTATTCCATAAACGTGGAAAGTGTAGTCCCTGATTAGCCTGTGTAGACTGCGCAGGCTAATCTTGGACGACACTTTAAGCACATGCATTAAACCCCCTTTTCTCACAGTGCGATAAATTTCATGACCAATGCCTACACAAATTACCAGTACTTAGGTCTGCTAGGCTGGGATTTAAACTCCTCAAATCATGATTGGCAGTCCAGTGCTCTATGAACTGAGCTAGCTGGGTCTTACTTGGGTATAAAAGGACATAAAAAAAGTTTAGTTTAAACCTATTTATTTTGGCTCCATTGCATTAAAAGTATTTACAACTTATTTGAAATGCTCTAGAGTCGGTTCCCTGGGACTAGAACCAGTACTTGGTGTCTATCGGGGGAGATCTAAAGAACGCTCCCACAGATGGGATCGAACCCGTGACCTCCCGGTCGCTAGGCGGACACCATATCCACTACACCACTGCATCCAAAAAAGTGTTGAATATACTGTAATAGAAGCAGATACACATGGTATAGATTTGCTGGCATTCTTGTGGAAGGCTACCCTGAGTTCCCTGCCCATGACTTACCGCTGCGGCTATGATAGACCCATGCCATGACCGTGCTGCACACACAATTGCAGCGATCAGCATCATTACCGTGAAGATGACATAGTAGATCAACTCCTGAATTTAGTAGCAAAACAAAAGTAGTATAACATCGGTATATTTTGGTTGTGCGTGACGACAAACCGAATTGGCCGGGCATCAGCCGCAAGTATGGGCCTCAGCAATTAGTGTTCCCATAACTCTTAACTCTGTTAGTAATAAACAAATGCATTTTCTGCCCAAGCTGAAATGTGAAAAATAAGTAAAAGATTAAAGCAGAGCTATAAGGAATGGAATAAAAAACAATAAACAACAGGTTACAATAAAACATAATAAAAAAGTGGAACAAAATGGACACATTGCAACTTTAACAATGTTCAGGCAGAATTTTCCTTAACAAATCGAACTTGTTTGTCCATGAACATTTATGTTTTAGTCCGAAAAATATCTGACATTGAAGAAAACATTTGCCACATAATATATACAATATAAACTGTACTCCTCGATCAGCAATACACAATATTTGAATTTGATGTCAAACCTATTTTTTTCTTTTTTTTTTAATTGCCTTTCCCCAAACGACTAGCATTTATCTTCTAGTGAATCTGCGAAGACTAATTAATATTTCTTAAGTCTTTATCCCTTGATGGGAACCAATGTTTTTCTTCCTACATTTTTGTATTTACATAAAAAATTATTAATCTGGGTTTGAGGGGCACAATAACTATGTCCACAAAGTCAAATCTTGCCTGCACATGGCTTGAAGCTGCATTATGGCAACATGGAGGTACATACAGGTGGAACAATATAAATCATAAATAAGACAGCCATGCTACATTTCACTGGCATGGAGGGACCAACAGGGGGGAATATTCACAACATCAACAAGACACTCATGCACCATGCGCTGGCTGGTCATCAGTGACTTACTGCAGCAGCTACTATGGAGGAATGATAGACCGCGCGGGCTGCGCAGACTATGGCTGCTATCATCATCATTAGACTGTAGATCCCGTAGTAAATCAGTTGCTAAACAAAACAACGAACTTACGATATGTTAACTGTATACAGGTGGATTGCATAATATAATTTAAATCTTAAATACGGGATATATTCTGCAATTGAATTCTATATTGGATTTGCATTACCAAGTTTTGGTAAAACCAGGAAGCAAGATTTAATGAAAAGTACCAGTTTTGAACATAAAACTAGAGATTTGTTTCACATTAAACCAATAGCCCAGGACCACTCTGTCAGCTTTGTTCAAGGGCAAATAACTCTGGAAAGTGTGGATTATCAGGGATAAAACAAGTGTCTTTTGAACATATTTGAAGTTTCAATGTAATTGCTTCTGAAATCTTCATTTGCAGGGGGTATAATAATACAAACTTCTTTCTTTTAATATTTTGATGTCAAGTTTGAGACTTTTAACAATGTGACATACTGAAATGAAATTCTATAAAAAAGAGCGGCTGTCCTAAGATGTAATATTCAACTATACTTCCACCTTGATAGTGCAATTTCCATCTTCCAAAAGTAATGACTCGTAAGTCATACCTGAAGCTTCAAATGAATTTCTTCAGTATTAACAGTATATTTTACCTATTTTACTAAGTATTATACGAAGCACAATTGTGCTTATTAGCAGGTCACAGTTATGGGTATTGGAAGATGATTTCACATAATGATCCAAGAGAAGTGTGTAAAGTTTCTATCAAATACCTGTAGTAAAAACAGAAATATAATCGTGTTGGTCTGCCAACCTTAATCAAGGCATAACGCATACACTGACCAATGACTGAGTGGTATAGCTCAAACTTTTAATCAACATTCAAGCTAAAAACCTGACCTGCTGACCTGAAATAAAATATAAATTAAGGTTTGTAGAAGTTAATTCACAGATGCTTCCATTTCCTGATGTATCTACAACAAGAGATGTGTTTGTCAGAAACACAATGCCCCCTACTGCGCCACTTTGAAAAAACAAAAATGACCTTTGACCTTAAAGGATGACCTTGACCTTTCACCACTCAAAATGTGCAGCTCCATGAGATGCACATGCATTTTTTTTTTTACCTTGAAGGATGATCTTGACCTTTCACCACTCAAAATGTGCAGCTTCATGAGATACACATGCATGCCAAATATCAAGTTGCTATCTTCAATATTGCAAAAGTTATGACCAACGTTAAAGTTTTCGGACAGACACACAGGCGGACAGACGGTCAAAATTTGTGTGCGTATGGAAAGGCCTTGTCCATATACACATGCATACCAAATATGAAGGTTATATCTTAAGAGACATAGACGTTATGAGTATTTTTCGAAACCTAAATGCAGATTTTGAAACCTAAACGCAGACCCTTTCTTCAAGGTCAAGGTCACAGGGGTCAAAATTTTTGTGTGTATGGAAAGGCCTTGTCCATATACACATGCATACCAAATATGAAGGTTATATCTCAAGGGACATAGAAGTTATGACCATTTTTCGAAACCTAAACGCAAGTGTTACGGAATTTCAGAAGGACAGAAGGACAGACGGACAGACGGACAGTGCGATCACTATATGCCACCCTACCGGGGGCATAAAAAGTTTAGTTTAAACCTATTTATTTTGGCTCGATTGCATTAAAAGTATTTACAACTTATTTGAAATGCTCTAGAGTCGATTCCCTGGGACTAGAACCAGTACTTGGTGTCTATCGGGGGAGATCTAAAGAACGCTCCCACAGTAGGGATCGAACCCGTGACCTCCCGGTCGCTAGGCGGACACAATATCCACTACACCACTGCATCCAAAAAAGTGTTGAATATACTGTAATAGAAGCAGATACACATGGTATAGATTTGCTGGCATTCTAGTGGAAGGCTACCCTGAGTTCCCTGCCCATGACTTACCGCTGCGGCTATGATAGACCCATGCCATACCCCTCGTGCTGCACACACAATTGCAGCGATCAGCATCATTACCGTGAAGATGACATAGTAGATCAACTCCTGAATTTAGTAGCAAAACAAAAGTAGTATAACATCGGTATATTTTGGTTGTGCGTGACGACAAACCGAATTGGCCGGGCATCAGCCGCAAGTATGGGCCTCAGCAATTAGTGTTCCCATAACTCTTAACTATGTTAGTAATAAACAAATGCATTTTATGCCCAAGCTGAAATGTGAAAAATAAAGATCTAAGGAATTGTCGCAAAATTTGGTCTTCGACGGTAGCAATGTGTGACGTAATTAGACATATTGTTCGTTGGACACACACACAGGAACAAAACACCAATTCATAAGAANTCTGACATTGAAGAAAACATTTGCCACATAATATATACAATATAAACTGTACTCCTCGATCAGCAATACACAATGTTTGAATTTGATGTCAAACCTATTTTTATTTTTTTTTATTTGCCTTTCCCCAAACGACTAGCATTTATCTTCTAGTGAATCTGCGAAGACTAATTAATATTTCTTAAGTCTTTATCTCTTGATGGGAACCAATGTTTTTCTTCCTATTTACATAAAAATTTATTAATCCGGGTTTGAGGGGCACAATAACTATGTCCACAAAGTCAAATCGTGCCTGCACATGGCTTGAAGCTGCATTATGGCAACATAAAGGTACATACAGGTGGAACAATATAAATCATAAATAAGACAGCCATGCTACATTTCACTGGCATGGAGGGACCAATAGGGGGGAATATTCACAACATCAACAAGACACTCATGCACCATGCGCTGGCTGGTCATCAGTGACTTACTGCAGCAGCTACTATGGAGGAATGATAGACCGCGCGGGCTGCGCAGACTATGGCTGCTATCATCATCAATAGACTGTAGATCCCGTAGTAAATCAGTTGCTAAACAAAACAAGGAACTTACGATATGTTAACTGTATACAGGTGGATTGCATAATATAATTTCAATCTTAAATACGGGATATATTCTGCAATTGAATTCTATATTGGATTTGCATTACCAAGTTTTGGTAAAACCAGGAAGCAAGATTTAATGAAAAGTAACAGTTTTGAACATAGATTTGTTTCACATTGGACCAATAGCCCAAGACCACTCTGTCAGCTTTGTTCAAGGGCAAATAACTCTGGAAAGTGTGGATCATCAGGAATAAAACAAGTGTCTTTTGAACATATTTGAAATTTCAATGTAATTGCTTCTGAAATCTTCATTTGCAGGGGGTATAATAATACAAACTTCTTTCTTTTAATATCTTGATGTCAAGTTTGAGACTTTTAACAATGTGACATACTGAAATGAAATTCTATAAAAAAAAGAGCTGCTGTCCTAAGATGTAATATTCAACTATACTTCCACCTTGATAGTGCAATTTCCATCTTCCAAAAGTAATGACTCGTACAGTGATTTTTTTACAAATTTTCTCATCTGAGTCCTGGGACTCGTTAACTTGCAAATCTATGAGTCCCAAATTGAAAGAACAAGTCCAAATATTAAAATAAAATGTATATTATTTTTTAGAAATTTTAATGCATTTTTGGGACTCACATAATCCAAAACTTTGCATCCCCAGAGGTTTTTGTGAGTCCTGGACGCAGGACTCACAGGTAAAAAAATCACTGCTTGTAAGTCATACCTGAAGCTTCAAATGAATTTCTTCAGTATTAACAGTATATTTTACCTATTTTACTAAGTATTATACGAAGCACAATTGTGCTTATTAGCAGGTCACAGTTATGGGTATTGGAAGATGATTTCACATAATGATCCAAGAGAAGTGTGTAAAGTTTCTATCAAATACCTGTAGTAAAAACAGAAATATAATCGTGTTGGTCTGCCAACCTTAATCAAGGCATAACGCATACACTGACCAATGACTGAGTGGTATAGCTCAAACTTTTAATCAACATTCAAGCTAAAAACCTGACCTGCTGACCTGAAATAAAATATAAATTAAGGTTTGTAGAAGTTAATTCACAGATGCTTCCATCCCCTGATGTATCTACAAAAACTGCAAGCATAAATACAGTAGCTTTCTACATAACTGCTTCATTAGATGACCTATATCTAAAATAGTAATATGTTGATTTCTAAACCAATATGATAAACAAAACATAGTTGAAAAATGACCCAAGTCATGTGCCATATACATCCGTTTAGTCTGGTCAGGAGCTACCCTGTCTTCCAATGAGACCATTCGTGTTGTGTTCTGAGAAAACTGGGCATAATGCTTGTGCGTAAATGGTCATCCCAGATTAGCCTGTGCAGATTAGCCTGGGACGACACTTTACGCACATGCATTATGCCCAGTTTTCTCAGAACACAGCACAATTAAATGTGGGTTTCAACAATGACCCATACTCAGTGAGAGAGAAGCTATCCAGATGCTGATCAATAAGTACTGCAGATAAATCCCAACAAAGCCCAGTCCAATCAATGGAATTTGGCACAATCATAGGCATTGAGTCAGCCTCAATAACAAATGTATGAAAAAATCCAATACTACTCACAGTGATTATACAAAATAACTATTTCATGTAAATTCATAACCATATTTGTGGCATTATCATTACAGGTTATACAACAGCTCAATACATGCAACAGAAAAGTATTGCTTTAAAAGTTCTACTATTTAAAAGCACGTTTTTTAGAAGCCCTTAAATTATTTCCATTTCTTTTTACTTAACCAATAACCTTTTAATGAAAGGGAATGCCAAATACATTGCTGAAATCAGTGAAATAACATATATCAACTGAGCCATAAATTTGAATCACTGCGGTTCAATTGGTCATGTTGGCCCCGGTTACTACTTGAAAGTACCCAGGGTATTCTTAAGTACACTACAATGTACCCCGGGTAAAGAAAATCCGCCTGAAGGCACCGGTCATATTCCGGGATACTTTTGAGTATATTTCCTTACCCCGTAGGGATACTTTGTAGTATACATAAGAGCAGTATACATACTTTGTAGTAAACATAAGAGTACCTAGGGTACTTTTAAGTAGTACCTGAGGCGACAATAACAAATCCTGCATGACTGACACAAACTGAAGGTCAATGTCAAGGGTATACTCACAATCAACCCCCAGGGTCCAGGCAGCTTGTAGATGATCCTGAACAAATGCAGTATGAACAATATCAGGGTGGTGATGAACGCTGAGATGGTCACAAACTGTACCCAGGCGCCGCCAGCGTGAGTCCAGTGGATCCAAACACTGGCACAGATGAAACCGATTATGTCTAGAACCTAAAATAGAGTACTGGAGTTTCAGTTGGTTTGCTTTTAATAGTTAATTAATAAAGAATAGTTATGTAACTGTACCCATGCCCAGCTGTAGCCATTCCAGTTGATCCAGATACCACCACAGACGAAACCCAACATACAATTGTATCACGAAGATGAACAACAGGGCATCAGTATGTCAGTGAGTTTGCATTTAAATGTTCACAATAAACAGCATGTCAAAGTGCTGTATAGGAATATGGGAATGCTGAATAGGGGATATTACTGCATGTATTTCTATAAATCTTTGGGATTTTCAAAGGAATCTTTCTCAAAAGATGTTGGGTTCTGGTTCTAGAAAATTGTCATACAAATATTGCAAAATTAAAGCAGTTCAATTAAAAATGAAATATATTTGCCACCAGTAAAACGTTTATTCACAGACTTATACTGTATATCTTTACTAATTTAACAGATATTTAACAGTTTATTTTTCTTTGATGACAGCAAGTCTGGGCCAACTTGTTTCCACACCAATGAAAAGGATTATGGGCCAACCTGTTTCCACGCAAATGAAAAGGATTATGGGCTAACTTGTTTCCACGCAAATAAAAAAGATTATTGGCCAACTTGTTTCCAGCAAATGAAAAGGATTATGGGCCAACTTGTTTCCACGCAAATGAAAAGGATTATGGGCCAACTTGTTTCCACGCCAATGAAAAGGATTATGGGCCAACTTGTTTCCACACAAATGAAAAGGATTACTCACACATTCTGAGATCTTGAAAATCCCTCTCCAAGACTTGACGTAGCCCCTGTCAAAACCCACAGTAACTTCAGATGACATCCTGACACGTTGACGTACTGGTAGACTGGTTAAACACTATGTGAAGCACTCGTGAAATCTGAAACATACAAAACAGTTATAGATTATAATTCAGCAGCGTCGTGCCAAATTGGGCCTTATGACAAATCAAATCAGCGTAGCTCCAGATATGCCTCTGCAACTGTACCTGGTCCTGGAGGGGGTTGGTCTTGGGATGGGTAAACCTTCCCCACCACCACGACCAGAGCGTTTAAATTTCTTGTGGTTTTCTGAACGATTTGATAAAAAAATTGCACACTCATGCATAGGTGCACAAAAATAGTATTATTCATGGACAATAAATCCATGGATGAACTAAATCAAAGAACTAAAGTTAGATACTGTTATATAAGAAGTGAATACCCAACTTTGTTTTAAAATGAAGTTACCAGTGCTTTGATCATTTGTGTCGTGTTCTGAGAAAACTGGGCATAATGCATGTGCGTAAAGTGTCGTCCGAGATTAGCCTGTGCAGTCAGCACAGGCTAATAAGGGACGACACTTTCCGCTTTTATGACATTTTTCGTTTAAATGAAGTCTCTTCTTAGCAAAAATCCAATTTAGGCGGAAAGTGTCGTCCCTGATTAGCCTGTGCGGACTGCACAGGCTAATCTGGGACGACACTTTACGCACATGCATTATGCCCAGTTTTCTCAGAACACGACACAA